>CAUYSK010005775.1:0-90467 GCA_963575035.1 Avahi laniger | reverse complement strand
TAGCCGGGCATGGTGGCACAGGCCTGTAGTCCCAGCTACTCGGGAGGCTGAGGCAGGAGGATCGCTTGAGCCCAGGAGTGTGAGGTTGCTGTGAGCTAGGCTGACGCCACGGCACTCACTCTAGCCCAGGCAAAAGAGTGAGACTCTGTCTCAAAAAAAATAATAATAATAATAATTTTCATTTGTTTTAGGATACTTCTTTAACTGTCTAACAATCAATAAAAAGGTCGATTTTCATGTGTATCCCTCAACTTTAAATACATAATTTCAGTCCCATTTGTGCTAAGAAGACATGCTATCTGATTCTGAACTGGAAGCCAGTTCATTGTGATGTATAGTCGGTTCAGTTAGGTTGATGTGCACCTGTCTGAGGAATGACTGGTTGAATTAGATACCTGCCTTTGAATAGATTGCTTGCAAACATTTGATGCTCCTTTCATTCACAAATCAGAAAATAATAAAGCCATGTCATGAAATGTTAAAACAAAGCACCTGCATTTAATTATTTTAACCAAATTGTTTTGGAAGTGTTACATGCCTTACAAAACTTGGTGTTCACAGTTTTTTAGAGAAAATATATTTATGTTTATTTTAAATTTTAGAATCAGTTTATTACATTCTAGAATAGTCTTTTGAAAAAGATAAGACATGTTTGTTAGAAACACATTTCTGTAATTTGGAACTCTTAAAATAGTTATTTTAGTCACAAAATGGAAAACAATAACCAACTTGATATCAGTACTTGTACTTTGAATCCCTGGGGCAGAATTTTATGGTTCAAGTCTTTGCAAAATTATTCAAACGTTATAGATCTTAATTCTGACCAAATTTAGATAGTCATACCAAGATATGATAGAGCTTCACTCACTGGAAGTGATTACAATTTTAAAAATATAAACCCATAGGAAATTAAGAAAGTCATTATTATTTGAATAAATAATTTAAATAAAAAATTAAATAAAAATATAGGATTAGCATTCAAATAACTTTCCAAAACTCTCCACTCTCCAAGTTAGTTAATCATTCTTCAAACATTTTCTCTGAAAGTGAAAAATATTAACAAAAACTATATTATTTCCAATTTAGTTTTGATCAATTATTAGAATGAATTAAGAATTCCTGAGTGGGTCTATTATTTCAAGGCTACACAGCGGTTCCCGAGATGGAGATGTGAATCCTGTCATTGTAAATTCACAGCCTTTCTGATGACCTCATCATCTAAGCAATACCTCTTTGTTGGCAAATTCTGTTTTGAGTTAAAGAAAATTGTTTACCTAAATATACTTTTGAAATAGTTAAAATGACTGCCATAAAACAAGGAAGTCCTTAATATTGAATATAAGGAAAAAAAAGACTGAAACTTTAGTTAGTTGTAACTTCAAGAAAATATTAGTCACAGCTTCTGACATAGTTAAAAATGGGGGAAGAAAAACTAGAATAAAGAACCAACTGTAAGATGTCTAGTAAGCATTGATATTAGAGAATAGAGTAGAAGATGTTTAATATCAATATTCTGATGCTCATATGTAGAATAAACCATTCCCTTTTTCTATATAATATCTTTGATAAGTAGCACAATTAAAAATACTTAAGGAGAATCTATTAATGTTTAATTCATAGATTCTAAGATTTGCACTTGACCAAAAGGAAATGTAATAATTAGCATTACAAATTCATGAGTATTGTATGCTTACAATTTCCAAGTCCACATGTTTAAGAGGATAATATTCATTTTATGGTGATACATATTGATATATATTTCAATTTAAGACCTTCAGACTTAAAGAAATCTTACATCCTTTTATTTTTCCTTCTGTTTTTAGTGATTAACTCATTTAACCAGAACCAATGATGTGAAGTCTCAAATATCCAGTAGTTTTTTTTTTATATTACAGACTGATTTTATGAAAATGAGAAGTAAGTTTAATTCAAACTGAGGATAATACTTCCATAACCTTTATAGTTTCACTTACGATTTCATAGCATGTATAATAAAATTACATTCCTCAAAATTTCTAATAACATAACAATATCTTATCTCCATAACAACACTCCTCTATCTTCAATGCAATAAACTTATATACATAAAAATGATTTTTCCCTTTAAAAAGAAGCAAATCTAAAAACAAAATATTTCTTATTAAAGTTCTTGTTATAGTTTTCAGTAGGTATCAATTAATACTGAATTAATATGTAAATAAAAGAAATTATACCTTCAGTGTACGTTAGAAATTTAGATCATAGTAAGAGCAATAAAAAGAAATACCAGCAAAGGATAATTCAAGACCTGTGGACGAGTATTTAACTTTAGGTGGATTTTTAATATATCTAAATCCCATCTTCTATTCACATTAGCACTTCTTTCTGCTGCAACTTTATTCATAAGTATCTAAACTTTCACAATTCTTTCAGGAGAAAGGAGATAGCAAAGTGCATATTTTTGTTTGTTGTTTGGGGCTGTTTTCTAATGGCCCAAAGTACTGCATTTTTAAAATCAATTCACAGATCCTTCTCAGTGAATGTCATCAAATCATGTTTCTTCTGCCAATAGTGGAGAAAAGCATTATGCAAATAGGACTGTACCTTTGAATCACCTTTAACATCATATTAAGATGAATCTGTTTGGCATTTATTGCTAGGCACAACAATTGGAATCACATGAGTGTATTGCTGTAGCAGTCTACAATGGAGGTGAACAACCACGATTACCTGATGAGCGCTGGTGTGAGAAAAGGGAAAAGACACGGATGGAATGGGCAATGAAAATAGCTCTTTCTCAAAGTCTGATGGCACTTTGGAGATTCTACGAGTTAAATTCAAATATATATCTTTCACTGACAGCACACAAGCTGTCACGGAAATCTCAGTCTCCTGAACTGACATACAAGTACCTGACTCTGCCGAGGTGCATGTATTTATTGACTGATTTATGTATTTATTTTTATTAAACTTTAATCCTATGATAGGTTATGTGCATATACTTATATACAGCTGAGCAAGGTTGTAAAATCTGGGATTTCTATCCAAAAATTCATAGATTCATTTCAATTTTCTCAATATGATGACTCAGAAATAAACTGATGTGGTTAGAAAATCAAGTTTGCCTTAAACTCACTAGAAGGACGATTTCTTTTAATGAATATCCTTTTTTAGGAAAGGCCTCAGTAGCTGCGGCAAAAGCACAACTGTGCATGATGATATACGAAGTCTTTGAACAAGTGAGCAAAAGAAGTTAGGATTTAAGAAACCTTACTGATTCGGTTGATAGAGAAAGTGCTATCATTGTTGCTAAATGAAAATAAACTTAAATAGGAGCCACTTCTTTCTTTGCCCCAGACTTTGAGCCATTCCTGCAGTCTCAACGCACTTGGCCACATTGCAATGCAGTTTTCTTAAATGGACTGGATAGTGACAAACAGATAAGGAAGAGGCAAAGGGAACCGTTTACTACACGCACTTAGAGGTAATATACAACACTGGGGATTGCATATTGACCTTTGGGCATTTGGTCTCACTCAGCATGCCATGCTACAGCACAGTAACACATAGTCATGTCTACAACACAGAGCTGAATTGAAGAGACTCACATAATTGCCTGCGAGAAGGTACAGGAGCACTTCCATAAGCTGTGCCCTGTAAATAAAACACATTTTTTTTTTTTTTGGAGCACATGATGTCAGCATTAGTAACACTAGATATGGTGGAGAAATGAATAAAGAAAACGAACAGATACCAAATAAATAAAGATAGTTTAAGCAGCTGCTTTTATCAAATGAGGTCTTTCAAGTATTTGGCAGACAAATATATATTAATATTAAAGTAATATTTGTAGGAAATCAAATTGAATATATGTATATATAATACACCAAAACAAGAAAATAAATAAAAATTACAGCAAAAGATGGGAACATTTAAATTTGACAGGAAGGAAGTTTGTGAAAAGTAGAACACACATGGTATTTATGAAGTGGCCTCCTTAAAAAGTAGGTTCCCTTGCACCAATTCCTTAGCTGATGCAAACGTTTTCTCAAAGTCTTTTAAACTAAGCAGTGCACTATTAGCTGCTCTTTTCTTTTTCTACCTCAAACACTATAAAAACCATAAATAAAGGCTTCAAAAAAACGGCCCCAATCTGTGCAATCAACAAAAGTTGATCACTGAAAAGCAGCATAATTGGAAAAGGAAAAACACTGTTAAATGAAAATATTAATTGTATATGGTAGACACCAAAGTTAGAATGATTATATTCCAAGTACTTGCTATATCCCTCCAGTTAGCAGAGCTCTGCACAAACACATAGTGCAATTTAAATATATATTTTTATTACTGGCAATGACCTTTGTCACAAAATTATGTTATAACACACTCAAAGGAGATGTTTTAAAACATTGAGTAAATAAAAATCTCTGTGAAAATCAATACTTAATTATAAATATAATAACTTACAAAGGACAATATTTGAAAAAGATTAATATTTATTGAGCATTTACTCTGTGAAGTTCTTATGCTTAGCACATAAAAAACATTAACTCATATAGTTCCCACAACAGCCTCTGAGGTAATTATCATTTTTTACTTTTATTTATTATTATTCCTATTTTTGCTGATGAGAAATTTGTTTAGAATTGATTAAGTAACTTTAGTTTTGGTTTAGAATGAATTAAGGAACCATTTAAGTTTTTAAGGCTAAATTGTTAAAATGGGGGGTTCAGAAAATAATCTTTACTGCTAGCATTTAATAAATTTTGCTTCTAATAAAGAACAGAAAATGCTAATATTAAGGCCTTAGTCCTATAAAAGTATAGTAAAGAGGGAACTTAACTGGCAAAATATTTGTATGAAAGTTGAAAAATAAGACAAATCCCCTGCTTAAATTTCCTGTGTCTAAGAATATGTTTGTATCTCTAATCTATTTAGGGAGAAGCATGTCCTTTTGGCTATTGTGTATTGGAATTTGCCTGGACTAGCCTTAAATAAATTTTGTTCTGGAGAGTGGTTTGTGAGTAAACTTGATCAAAGGATTGCATGCAACCTTCGCTTAGAAGAAAGCACAGAACTCGATAAGTGCTGTGGGAGGCACAAGTGTAGAATGTGAGCACCAACTCCATCAGTCATTTACGTCCAACAAGCATTGAACGATGAAGACAGAATCTTCAATACACTGATGTTTTCAAATTTGAGGTTAAGGACAGAAATCAAGGAAGGTAAGATCTAAGTATTGTCCCAGCATTATATTTGAGATGGAACAAAGTTATATCTATGCTATTCAGATGGAAAGAAATTCAAGGAACATCTAGATCAGAGGGGGAATCTGCCTAAATCTGGAAGATTCTAAACTAGAATATGCACATGTAGGTTCATCTGACTCTAGAGCACCAGATTCACTACACAAGGTCGATTTAAAAAAAACGGTTATCATTATTTGTGATAAATTTATTCAGTTTTTTTAACCTTTAGAGCTTTTAATGGGTTACCTCAATTCCAAGTAGCGAAAAACTAAAAACAACAAAAACTAATATTGTTTTAAAGCTCTATTATTAAATCTTAGAAAAGAAAATAAAAATAACATTAATTTTCCTGTTTGAGAAATATTTCCAAGGCCTGCAGTATGTTAGGACTCATCTTCATGAGATGAAGAGTCAAATTGATTTCTATAATAAACCAGAAACATAGTATTGAGGCAAAATATAAAATATGGGAAAGTAACATATTTATAATGTCTTGACTGGAGAAGCTAGGCTCCTAATTTCTAAAATTTCAGTTTGTTGAGATAATTCATGGGGAGGTCACAATTAGGTAAATCCAGAATAACTCAATCAAATTTTGATGGAGGAAATCTCGGCTTTAAGTTTTAATTTAACTGGTACCAAAAAACATTTATTGCATGTTACTGCTTTCATTCTAATAAAAAAACCTCATGCCATGTGTCTACATCTTCTGGGTTGTCTTCCCATACGACATTTCTCTTTTCCAGTTACCTATTTCTGTGTCAATTAAGTTTCCTTTTGATGGCACTTTATACAGGTGACTTTTTTGCATCTGTATTTTTCATTACACTGTCAGAGTTATTTAATTTAGTTATATGTTTATGCTCAATGGAATATTTACAATTAAAAATGCCATCACATGTCAGCATAAAGATCAAACATAGACAAATTTGTCATTTTTAGTAAAATATCAAATCCACAATAGTGCATTTCCAAAGTGTTCATTTATTTAAACTGGACTTTATAAACTAATATATGTATATCAGTAAAATTAAAGGAGAGTAAACATGACTATCTTTTTCCAAGCAATACTTGGCTTGGGGTAGCTAACAATCAGATATTACTATAAGGAGCCTAATCATTGCTAAAAAATTACTGTTCTTAAGAAAACTGCTTGGCATAAACAACTTAGAGCCAGTTAAAATATACATTTAGGGAGATATGATGACTAAGCCTAGATTCTCATTTGCCACATCATTTGTATTCTAAACCATTTTCTTTCTAAAAAGTTGATTTTAAAAAGTCTATCTATAACTTGAGACTATCAATTAAAATAACAATGAACAATACTTAATATATTAGTATATCCAAACCAAGGTATATAACTTGTCCACCCAGGCCATGGTAAAGAATACGCCAGTGTCCAGTTTAATTGCCGCAAGCGGAGAACTACTCCACCCTGGGCTTTTTTCCCCTCTACACAAGTAGCATAGTTAATGGATATCATTTCACTTATTTAACTAATATTTTTATAATGCCTTATAGCACACCATGTACTTATTTCATATATATTACTATTCACCAATGACACCATTCCCTAAAGCATGTGATATCACCTCCATAATATAGGATATCTTTCCCATTCCTACAAATGGGAAAACAGAAATACCAAAATAAGTTTCCATAGTTACAAAGCCCCAAAGTGGCACTGACAGGCCTAGAACTTAGTTCCTTCAGCTCCCACATTCCTGGGGCTTACCTGGCAGATGCTGAACCTCCATGATCAAGGTAAACATGAGGACAGAGCCACGCTATTACACTACAAGAGGCTGTTCTGTGAATGATGTGGGTATGGTAATTTTCATTATAAATCACCTTAGCCGTAAATAAAAACTGAAATAAGCCCATGATTCTGCAATAGGGAACAAATATGAAAACCAGAAATCCATAAAAGAAAGGCAAGAAATGCCTTAAAAAACACAACAAAAAATGTGATGAATCGCCTCAATACCTTCCTACTCCTCTGAAAGTATTTAGTAAAAAAAAGATTGCAAGTATAGTTCAGAACAGAGAGTGGAAAAGAATAATATACAATCTTGTTAAGGTGAGAGTCAATATCATTTTTACATGGGAAAATTTTAAAAATAATATCTCTACTACAATTGAATAAGAATTCAGCATTTATTCACTGGCCCCAGGCACACAAAAAAGCAAAAACAGTGCTAGAGATGGAATGGAAATATGAATACAAGAAACTCTTAAGTAACCCTTTATCCAAAAGCCTGGGGCCAAGTGGTTTTCAGAATCCAGAATTATTCAGAATTTACAAAATAAAACCCTTAGCTAAGTTTATAGCTGGAGTAATCAAAGACATTAATATCTATGCAGCAAACATATAACTCCACTGTGATTTTAAAAAATTATAAATAGTTTCTTTTCAATTCCAATCAGGTCATATTTGGCTACCAAATAATTCATAAAAGAACTTTAAGTTTTCAGGGCATTTTGTTTGTTTATTTGCGGTTTGGATCTCAGAATTGCAGATAAGAGATTAAAAAGCTGCAAGATTATTAAAAATTACATAATTAGTAACTAAGGGGATATGAAATTCTTAGAAAATTGAGTTTTAATTGTACTATATCAGTCCCTCAGAAAGTTAAAGTTCTCCTGATATTGAAATAGTTTAACACATTGACTGTTACACTAGAAAAAATTTTTTTCCATAGGGCCATGGTGTTTTATCATGAAAATAGCATAAAAACTTGGAAAACAAAATGATCCTTTCTAATTTAATGAAAAATTTGTTATTTTTCATTGTTTTCTGTGCATGACTTATATGCTCCCAAAGTAAAGAGATGTGCGAGTTATACATGCTTCGCGAGGCCCCAGGCTCAAAACTAGAGTGAGTTAAACACAACTCACATGGCAGTTAATGTGTTAAAACAATTATTTGTTTAAAAAATAGAGTTGTTTAAGATTTCAGCATGTACAGAAGAATGCCCAACTTCTAAAACGACCACTCACAAATAAGGAAAATTTTATTTCAATCCCATGATGGTATCTACAAGTGGAAACAGTATGATTTAGTTAATATAACTATTTTAAATGTTCTAGAATGATACAACTTTAAATAATGATAAGACATTTCTGATAAAAACATCAATATCCTTATGTTCCTTCATGCTTTTTGGTGGAATTTCTATTTAAATTTATGAGGGTGATGTTTCAAGTATTTATATACCTACCATCCAGCACTAGCCTCAAGGGTTAATTAAAAGACATGGATTAATAGTTCAGGAAATACCTAGTCTGTAAAATGCTTTGCAGTTCCTTGAAGTTGGAAGCTATTCTGGCGTGTGTATTGTAGGTGCCTAAATTATACAATTAGATTCCTGCTTGATATTTATTTTAACTCTTCATTAAAGTGCTTAAATTAAACACATTAAAATGGGATCTCTCTTAAAATTCCTCTTGGAACTTGGACCCGTCTGCCTCAATGCATGCCCTTGACTGGCCACCTTGGTTGACGTACAGTGATAAAGTCACTTGCTCATTAATCAAACCAGATAGTGTACAGAACTTGCAAGGCAAAAGTGCCTTTAAATAAACTACACTTTTGGTATCCAGTTTGTCATCTTTATATGACAAAAAATAATGATAATCAGTCTGAATTTCTACAAACCTTATTTCAAGGATAATTCTTCAGCCATGTTTTAAATTTGAAGGTAATGCAATGAAAACTGAGACAATAAAGTGAGTAGGATTTGGTGTTAGATCTCTTAACTACCAGAAAGGGATAGATGGATGGATGGATAGATAGATAGATAGATAGATAGATAGATAGATAGATAGATAGATAACAGATAGATAGATAACAGTTATGTGAGACACTTTTCTTTATTTTCTCAACAGCCTAGTAGAAATTTAAAAATGAAAACCTATAAGGGTAATGATGAATCACATTAGAGCCCCTACATAATGCTGCTAGATGTAAATATTACTATTAAGGAAATGACCACTGGAAAATGCACTGATAAAATTAAATGTATGCTCTTCTTTTTTACCTACTTTTAATGTTATCTAACATAGTTATACACACAGTAAAAATTTACCACACACGTTAAAGAGTCTCAGTACAAATTTCAATGTCATTAATGTTAAAACACTGCTAATTTTAAGCAAGACATTTAATTGTATGTGAAAACATATAATAAGTTGTCTTAGATAGATTTAGCTTTACATTCTTTTTTCTTTCCTTAAATTGATCCTGTTGAAAGTTATTCTCCCGCGATTTTCAGTAATGCATCTTCTCCTAGTACTTCGTAAGAAACACAGGAGGTGGGCATGAATTCTTATGGTACATGGAGAATATGAAATACAGTATCACCCAGAAGGAAAATACAAATTCCTCTGCATGCTTTATATCATTTTAACTTATAATAGCAATCACAACTTACTGTACTTCCTGAGGATTTCCCAAGGCACAGCCAAAGGCAATCAGTTCCTCCCTGCCAGTCATAAATGTCCTGTGTTTCTTTCATTGCTTAAATATTGCCCTAAGCCCTTTCCTTTTATTATATCCTTTTGAAATGGAGTGAACCATTTCCCAAAAGACACTTATCAAGAAGAAGGTTGACATTTGCAACAATAAGAAACAGCATGCACTGTGTATTAATATTAGGGCCTGAAAGACTTGACATGCATCCTTCTAATTATTTTAGAGTTCTCTTCTCTGGCTGTGCATTCATTTATTATCAATAGAAACTGAAGTCTTCTAAATGTCAGTACTCTTCACATGACAGAAGCAGGAAAAATAAACTAATACTGAGCACAGTCTATTAATTTTTTTTTTGGTAGAGGCAGAGATAAACATTCTCTTTAAACTTAATTTTTTTCTTATTTGACACAGATGAACCAATTATGATAAATTATGATTATGATACACTCTCCTTTACAGAATTAGAATCTTGTACATGTTGCCTTCCTCTTTCTTACATAGTCCCATGGTGACGACGCACCTTCCTGAAATTTCAGTTTTAAGTTAAAGTGGACTTAGAGCTTAAAATTTCTTGCAAAGTAATCTAAATGCTGATTCTTTCTATGTGTTTACTCATTTTCCCAGTATTTTTAGTGTTTAAAATAGTACTTAAAAATAGTACACTCCCTATTTAATAATTTAAAAAAGCAACATAGTATAGATAAAAACTATAATTTAATTGGATTCTTATCAGCCTGTTCTTTAAAAGTCCAGTTTAGTGCTGTTTTCATTTGAATTATATATGTGGGGCGTAGTAAGACACTACAGTTTTCGTCACTCAGAGCTTCTAAAAGTCTTACTCCTCCTCTGTATATCTCATTAAATGGTCACAAAAGTTACCTTTTTTGAGGTTAAAGAGAAACTGAGAAAATTCAATAGCTTGTTCAAGTTCACAAGATTAGCAAGTACAGGGCAGATATTAAATGTAAACTAAAGGCATTATGAGTCCAAAATCCGGATTCTTTCCAAGAGATCACACTGACAACTAGTCTGTTCAGAAGAAAGCTACTGGGATAATGTAGAGACTTAAAATGATGTCATAAGAGAAGCAGTTAAAAACACAAAGAGATTACTCAGGAGAAGGGAAGACTGAGGGTACTATAAGACTGACTACTAAAGTATTGCCAATTATAAAACACATACCAAAATTGTATTATCCTAATGAAGCAGGGCAAGGACCAAAGGATGGAAGAGGAAAAGCGACAGATTTGGATTAACCTAAGTACTTGACTGACAGCTACGGCTACTGCCCAGGGTGTTTGGGTAGAGACGGGGTAACTGCTTGGGAGTGATGGAGACTGCACAGGCACCAGTGGTGGGAGCAAGGCCTTTAGAACACTGGCTCTCAAGTGTGGCTATATTTTGGTATCACCTGGAAAATTACAAAAAAAATGCTCATGCCTGGGACCACCACCAACAGTTCTGATTTAATTGGTATAGAGTGTAGCCTAGGCATGGGAATTTTTAAAAACTTCCTAGGTAATTGGTTCTAACATTTAGCAAAATTTGATGACCGCTGGACTATAAGTCCTATAAAGTGTCTATCACTCTTGAGTCTTTTGCCATAAGATGACTCAAACCTAAGTAGAACCACTAGCTGTAGAAATTTTGAAAATTGATTTTTAACAAGGGACCATCTTCCACAGCTGAGTAGCTTAGAGCGTACATTTGTACTCAAACAGAGTGGAATTCTATCTCTGCCAACTCATCTCCCTGAGGCTCAGTTGTTTTCATCCACATCGTAGGGTATTAGCAGTCCTCCCCTTAAGGGCTGTTAAGAGGATTAATGTAGGATCTATCACAACACCTATAAAATAGTAGTTATTACTTGTATGATTAATTCCACTTAGGTAGAGTGTGCGGTAGAGCACATTTTTTTCCTTTCCCCAAGCCCATGTACAGGGGCATATGTGTATACCAGGAGAGTGATACATGAGCAAACAGTGTGTTATGCTGTTGGATAATTATTGACCTCTTTTTCTCCTTGGCTTTCTATTGCATATTTTTTACACTCTTTAAGCTTACTCAGTGTGCTTCTATTTTTAAAGTGAAAGTGTTACCTCACCAAGTGATTAAAAGTAATAGTACATAGGATCTGAGGTCCTAAGCAGCTAGCTGTATATCCACAGAAACCCTGGAAGTTAATCCTGCTTGAATTGAATTAATTTTGAAGTTTGTGCCTCTGTGAACCCGACAGACAATAATACACATGAAAGTATAAATATATTTGAACATTCAGCTCTCCTTGGTCTTTGTTTTTAATCTCTTTACAACTGCTTCCTTTCCCAAATGCTAGTAAGCTGAACAAGCTCTCTTTTGTAAGAATACCAAGGTCGTGTTCATGTTTGTATGAGCTCATATCCTTTCATGACTATCAACAGCTTCTTTTAAGAATATAAGGAAAATGAATATCAAAAAACAGGCTCAAATAAATGCTTTGAGAACAAATGTGGATCTCATTTCACACAAAGTATTTGATTAAAACAAAATCATGGAACCAATGTTTTTGTTTTTAAAGAAAGGAATAATGCAATGAATTTACCAAGTCCTTTGAATATGTATCGTCAAGATAACATTCATATGGAGTATTTCAATTCTATAACAATGCTTTTGAATCTTGCTTCCATCTAGATTATTTTTAATAATGTCATTTTGTTTTTCAATTATTCTTACATTTTTACTTATTTTTAAAAAAATGTTTTTCCTTATTTTCCCAAATCTCTTTCTTATTTACAATGTGCAACTGTTTTTGTAGAAAATTTAAATTTAGATTTCACTTGCGTACTTTTATCAGAATTTAAAGCCATTTTGAGTAAAACTCTCAGATTTCTCTTTCATAGACTTAGGAAATGGAAGAAACATAGCAGGGTAATTAAGAACACATGACTTCTTATCCTGGACCTACATTCAATACATTGGTCACCCTAGATAAGTTACATAAATTCTCTCTGCTATATTTTTTCACCTGTAAATTCATTAAGTGAATTATATTTGTAAAACATTTATATTCATGTCTGGTATTTAGAAGAATATATAAATAAGCACGATGGATTTATTTTTGCATTTTAGCGTAGGACCTGATATCTAATAAGTAGACAATAACTTTGAAAGAGTGAAATGAGATTTCTCTCTTTGAATTTACAAATAGATTAAAATAATTAAAACTTTGGATAAAGGGACAGAATGGTTTCTAGATCTTTAGGAATATATCATAACTGACTATACTATTAATATACCTAAAGAAAGAGCATGTCAGCCAGAAGGGAGTTCGTTTAGCCCAGGAAGCATAACAGGCCCTTCATAGCAGGTGGAAAGCTATGAAGTCCTTCCAAGGAGAGGATTTTCTTTTCCAAGGAAAATGCTTTGCAGGTGTGGTATCAGCATAATGCCATTTAACACCAAAATCAAACAACTGATTCTTTATCTAATTAACATACTCACTAAGCCAATTTTACTATAATGTGGCTTTCTTTTTGCCACTTACATGAAGACAAGATTGAATAATTTGTTTCCCTAGTGCAGTGTTCTAAGAAGTTAAATAAATTAGAATCTTGAATTTATACATCAGTCTCATGAACTCAGTTTTTGTGAGTCAGTCTATGTATAATGGACTTGCTCTTGAGATGCTAGAAGCAGTTTATCATCCTGCAATGCTGAGGGATAGATACTTGAATTTTTGAAAAATCACTATCAACTCTGGCATTCCCTCAATAATAATAATAAAATTAGCAGACACGTAGTTTCTAACATGTGACACATTGATGTAAGTACTTTTAATACATTCTATGGTCATAAGAGGTCTATGAGTTAAGTATTTTTGTTATATTCTTTTTTTCAGATGAAGAAATTGAGTCAGATAAATAAAAGCAGGCACCAAACCCAGGCATTCTGTCCCAGAAACTGTGCTGTGTCGCTGACCTCTATGTACCAGAGTACTTGTAGAGAATTTATTAACATGATCATTAATATTCTACTATGTTTATTATTATCAACAATATTACTACTTTATCTTTCTTCCTGAAGTTTCTTTTATAACAAAACAAATAGCAACTAAAGTAATATTATTATGTATTAAATACATAGGGTCTAAAGATTCCATAATATGCTACTTCCAAATATTGAAATTATTACAAAATAATTGTCATTAATAGGAAAACAAATTAGGAGAAAAGGCTGATTTGATAGCAAATATATTAAAAACTCTCATAAATTACAGTTGAAAATATGACCTTTATGTTCGAATATTATTATACATATTTATGTATTTATGTATGACCATATTATATATATATGTATGTAACATTCCATAATTTTAATCAAATGAACAAATTTAATTGAGAAAGTTTATGTGTAAATATAAATTAAATAATTGGACATAATCTCTAATTTCAAATATTACGAAACATTAATGTGAGAGACTACAAATGCATAGGCATAAAACACACTGAGCAGATTATTTAATGAGATACATATATACCAGACAATTATATAACTATCTCTATCCCTTGAAGAAATATAGCATGGTGTCCAACGCCATGGGCTCTGGATCAGACTTTCGGGGTTGAACTCTGCCTTCAGTATTAGCTGTGTGACTACTATGGACTGAATGCTTGTGTCCCCTTCCCCAAAATTCATACATTAAAGCCCTTGTCCCCATTATTTTGATACTTGGAAGTGGAGCTTTTGGGAAGTAATTAGGTCATGAGGGTAGAGCCCTCATGAATGGAATTAGTGGCAAGATGATAACAGGCATGAGAAAGATGGTCTGTCTCCACCACGTGAAGATACAGCAAGAAGATGGCAGTATGGATGCCAGGAGGGCCCTCACTAGAATCTGCCCACGCTGGCATCCTGATGTTGGACTTCTAGCCTCATGACTGTGAGAGATAAATTTGCAGTGTTTAAGCTACCCAGTGGATGGTGTTTGCTCCCAGCAGCTGGAGCAGACACAGACAGTGACTTTGACAAATTCTTTTTGCTTCAGTGCTCTCATCTCTACAATGAGGATAATGAGTGTACCTATTTCAGAGGTTTTTTGGGAAAGTGTATGGAGTAAATCTGTATAAAATGCTCAACATTATGCCCAGAACAGTTAGTTCTCTATGTCACTATGGCTGTAATAATTAATGAGATATCACACATTTTAATTTAAATTTTTCCCAATTATTAATGCAATTTTGAAGTATGCCGCTGATGGTACACTTGTTATTTCCTTTTTTTTTCTCTTTTAAACACAACAGTTTATTAGAAATTGGGGGGAAAAGCAACAGTAACAATTTCCAACACCATTCACCAATATAGGTTTGCATTGCTTTTTTTATTTCTTTAAGTTCAATTTTATCACTTTGGAAGATACATTGAGAATTGAACAAGAAGAAAAAAAGACATCACTTAAATATCTAGGATGTGAGCAATGCCTAACTTGCCATATGTGGGAAGAATTTTTTACACAGCCAGACTACAAAATATCAAGAATTGTTTTCAAATCTGCTCGCATGCCTAAAACACATTTCTGAATTTTGGGTAATTCAAATGTATGAAATGTTCCTATTTGCCTAGTCATTTCTCTACCTCCCACACACAATTATAATATCTGTAAAATTATATTGGAAATATTAAGAAAATCATATTTTAACTACATTTTAATTTTATTTCATAATTCTTTTCAACTCTGTTTAGTACATAGCAATAAACACAGATATATATAGAAGTGCTCCATAGAATAAATACAGAGTAGAATTGGTTGTAAACCACCTTTAAGAAGCAAAAAAATCCAATTTGTTTAATAAAAGAAGTGAGGAATTTGGGTTTTTGATTTGTTTTTTTCCTCAAGCCATCTGGAAGGATGATAGGAAGATTCTTTATTCCTAATCAATTCTCAGGCATATGTGAAAGGTCTGGGCAACCATTTTATTTTTCTGTCATATAAGGGAAGTTCATCTCAAGGGCCTATGGGAATCGAAAAAGGGCATTTCTAGGGACAAAGAGATTAAGGAAAATCAATCTGAAAGAAATTGTGTCATGGAATCATGTAAATGAATAAATCCCTGAAAGAAATTTTAGTTTTTAACATCTTGCATTCTGAAAAAGTTGCTCTTTATTATGAACCACAACCTTTCCCTCTCACCCCTAGAACATTTACTGCATGCCAAGACCTCTGCCAAGTCCTGGGGGTTAAGATTAATAAGAAATGCTCTCTGCCCTCAAGGAGCTGACAGTTCCAGCTGAGAAGCAATGAACAGATGCCCAGCATATTGAGTATCTGATACCCAGCAGACGCTCAATAAATATTTATTTACTTAATGAATGTTGATTATATAGAAACTACCAACACAGCAGAAAGTGGTAGACTTCCTGGCAAAGATGAAAACTGATTTTTGAAGAAAAGAAAGATGTCTGGAATAAAACCTAGAATATGCTCATTGGTCTGCTCACAGTGTTAAGTGTGAGGTGGGAAGAAAGCCCTTATCCCTTTGGAGACAGAAAGTGAGGCAATGTTGAAAGGCAGGTGGCCCAAAAAAGCAAACCTTCTAGAAATGATCACGGAAAGTGACTCTTAGAACTCTAGGGTTCACCCAACACTTCTAGTTTGAGACTTTCTAAGATTAAAGTGGAAACATATTTTCTTTTGTAACATTTCCCACACCCTCCCCCTTAGTAAGTAAAATTTAAATTATTGAGAAAAGGAAAAGAAGGACATTTTCTTTCCTATGTTTGCAATCATAGTACTGTCATAGTCTTCCAAAGAATGTGACACCTACAAACGTAGAAATGGCTTAAAATGTCAGCCAAATCAAAGCTTCAGATTTTAGAAAAAATATAAAACTACATCCTGAATTTTTAAATAAATGTTTTATTTTAGAATAGTTTCAGATTTATATAAAAATTTCAACGATGGTCTCTACTTGCTTTGTGTGACTTACATTGTGATTAAATTCAATTCACCTTTTAAAATTCAACAGAGTAGTCAGAAGCAAGGATGACAGAGAAAATTGCAATCATAAGTAACTCTAATACGAGAGGCATCGCCATGTAGAGTATGTCAGGGAATCCTTTCATCTTCATCAAGCACTGTGATTTTATTTTAGTAATTTTTATTTTAGAATAGTTTTAGATTGACAAAAAATTGTGAAGATAGCACAGAGTTCCCATACCAGCCCCAGTTCCACAATTACCAACATCTGACATTAGTATAGTATATTTGTGATAATTAATGATCGATATTGATACATTATTATTAACTGAAGTCCATACTTTTCTTCAGATTGCATTCATTTTTACCTAATATCCTTTTTCTGCTCCCGGAGCTCATCCAGGGTAGCACATGACATCTAGTCATCCTGTTTCCCAGAGTCCTCTTTGGCTATGACAGTTTCTCAAACTCAAACATTCCTTGTGTTTGAATGACTTCCATAGTTTTGGAGAGTACCACTCAGGTATTCTGTAGCTCAAAACTTACCGGGTATTTACCTGATGTTTTTCTAAGATTAGATTTAGATGTTATCAGTTTTTTGGAGAAAAACCAAAGACATGAAGTGCCAGTCTCATCACATCATATCACAGGTGCACACTGTCATCATGACTTCTCACTGTCGATGCTGGCCTTGATCAAGTGTCTGAGCTAAGGTCTTCTTGTTTTCTCTTCTGTCAAGTTAGTCTTTTTCCCTGTTTCCATACTGTACCCTTTAAAGAAAAGAATCGCTATATGGAGCCAACACAGACACTGAAACTGTGGGGATTATGTCCTCCTACTCCTTGAGGAAGAAATAGCTACGTAAATTATTTGGAACTCTTCTGCATGGAAATGTGTCCCATTTATTTGTTTATCCATTTACTTATCTACATGTACACTTACAGGTATTTATTTTATACTCTGGATTATAATCCAATAGCATTTCTTTTATTTTGTTGTTTAGATTGTTCTAGCACTGGACATTGGGAGCTCTTTCAGTTGGCTACCATGCCTTTTTGATTTACTCAAAAATGTTCGTTGTTTTTGTTTTGTTGTGTTTTGGGTTGCTGTCGTTTCTCTGAGCAAATCCTTCCTTTCTGGCACTACAATACAAGATGCTCAGGCTCATCTTGTATACTTCCTGCCTAAGTCTTTGAATCAGCATTTATCCAAGGAGCCTGGTTCCTCTTACTGGAGAATAACACCAGAAACCCAGATGCAGGCTCTGCGTGTGCTCATCGGAGTGTTGTTGCTTCTAGTTCTCTCAGCTGAGAGAGCAGGAAATATATGTGCGTGTAGTATCCCACCTGGCTAAACATAAATTCATACACGTTTCCAACTCTCATCCCTTACCACATGGATTGCTCTAGCATCTTCCTTTACTTATTTGTGGCCTCCCATTCCAATAGTAAAAATCCTGGCTTCTATCATTAACCATTCATCTACTTAATTTTTTAATTCCAGTACACAGGTTTTAGAATTATTAACCTTCACATTCTTGTCAGCTATTTGTACTATCAGGTTTTAGACTTTAGCATTTCTAATAGGTACCTAGAGATAGGTCGTTTTTGTTTAATTTTCATTTTCCTATTGTCAAATCGTGTTGAGTTTTTCATATGCTTACTTGCTATCTGTGTATCTTTTTTGCTGAGGTACCTTAGGATCTTTTGCCCTTTTTTTTAACTGGGTTGTTTATTTTATTATTGAGTTTTAAGAGATTTTTTAAATATAATTTAGATACAAATCCTTTATCAAATAAGCACTTGCAAATATTTTCTCCCAATCTGTGTCTTGTATTTTTGTTATTTAACATTGTAATTTGCAGAGCAGGTTTTTTTTTAAAGCAAGTCCAATTTATCAATTTTTTTCATGAATCATGCTTTTTGTGTCGTATCTAAAACTCATCACCAAATCTAAGGTTGTGCAGATTTTTCTCATATGTTTTCTTCTAGAAGTTTTAAAGTTCTGCATTTTACACTTAGATCTATGATTCATTTTGAGAGAACTTTTGTGAAAGATGTAACGTCTGTGTAGAAAAGTGTAACAATGAATTTTAGAAGTAAACTCAGATGAAAGTAATTACCAGATAGCAGAAGATCAAATTGCAGTCATTTTCATATTTGTTCTTCTGCAACGCTGAAAAGAAAACTTCTAAAACTTTAAATTCCATAACAGGTACACTGAGTTCTCAATAAATGGGGTTGCCTACCTCTCCAAATCCTTTTCTTTGTATTCTGTTGCTCACTAATACCCTTCAATCACGTTGGACACTTTTCTAAGTTCCAAGGGTTTCCCACCTCAGAATCTTGGCACATTCCATTTAGTCTGTCTCCAACACATTTCCCTGCCTGGTTTCATCTTAAAATTTTACGTCTGCGTAGAGATATACCCTTACCATCTACCATTTAATCTAAATTAGTTTTCCACTTTCATCAACTTCATTCTTTTTTTTAATATCACTTACCAAGATGCAGAATTGCATACATATACACACATACAAATGAACACATATACTCACACATACATGTATGCATTCATGTGTGTATGTATTGTGTGTTTGTGTATGCATGTAATGTATGCAGAAATATACATATATACAGAGAGATTTTTTCAGAATAAAATATACATAATGCTATGGATTATGCATTTTCATTACAATATATCCACTATCTAGTACAATAACTAACACATGCTAGAGCTCCAATACATTCTGGTATAATACTTGAGTTAATTTGCACCCTATTTTAAAATGTAAAAGGAACATTAATGTGTAAATAAAATTTAGAAAGGAAAATGTGGAGACAGATTATAGAGATTAAATTAAAGCCAGCGAGAACACTGTATAGTTATACTAGTAATTAAAACAAAAATTTATAAAAGATTTTATAAGTAGAGATTTAAGTGTTCTAGTATTCTAAAACAGGTGCATGGCATTAGCTATTAGACAAGAGAAAAAATGAATACACTGCAAATATTTTCTAAATCAGTGATGAGGCCACACTGCTTTATTATAATCAATTTGATATGTTTATCATGAAGATAATATTAGTAAAATTATTCTCTGTGTGTGTCCTGACTCTCTTTACAAATTGATTTTTTTCTCATACGTTCATTATTTTATAGTCAGTGAAATGCACAGAAAACCATGGAAGCAAGACAGATAATAATATCTCATAATGACAGATTAGGAAGTTCTAAAATAGGAACTACAATGAATCACATATGCATTAATATTAGATTTTACTTATGACAAAAGTTCTCAATATTGAAAATCTTGTAAAATGCCATTCCATCAGAATTTTTAATAATTTTCTTCTTGATGTAAAGTTTTAGATGATGACCATTCAGAATTTCAGGACTTGTAATTATTAATAATGCTCATCTACAAACATACATTTTCAGAAGCACTGATTTTTCACCTGTATCTCTGAAATTTTGCTGAGAGCCATCATTTTGGGTATAGATATGGCTTCTCAGAATTATTAATCATTGTGAGGCTTATGAAATATTACATAAGTAGCGAGAAAATCCCTCTGAGGCCAACCTCTGCAACTTACCAGAGAACTAAGGAAGCTGTAACTCGACAGCCTGACATACAAATGTGGCTAGGACTCGTTCAGGTAATATCAAGGTGCATATGCATCCTCAGGTGTCCGGAAAAATTCATTTTCTTGTGGCCACATGACTGACGTCGCCATTTCTTTTCTATCTGTTGTCTGAGGACTGCTCTCAGCTCCAACATGCCACTCTCAGGTTCTTGCCTTGTGGTCCCTCCATCGACCTTCTCAGGCTTTGAATCTCTTCATTTAGGCAGGGCCTTATCTTTTTTAACAATTTTTCTGATTGGTCAGTCCCGCCCAGAATAATGTCCCTTCTGATTACTTCAGGGTCAACTGATTGGTAACCCAGTGGTGCCAATGGTGGAGCCGAGATACCAAGACATTCACAGAGCCTGTCTACACTCCAAAAGAGGGGAATGGTATAAAGAATGGGTCGTTGATGGGCCATCTTAAACTTTGCCTGTCCCACTAGGCAAGAGAAGCACTGACCTTTTTTAATTTTCTTTTTAGATGGCCTCATTTTGTCACCCTAGCTACAGTGCAGTGGCAATATCGTAGCTCACTGCCACCTCTCAAACTCCTGGGTTCAAGCAATCCTCCTGCCTCAGCCTCCCCAGTATCTGGGACTCCAGGTGTGAGCCATCACACAAGGCTATTTTTTTTATTTTTTGTAGAGATGGGTTCTTTCTATTTTGGTCAGGCTGGTCTTGAATTCCTGGCCTCAAGCAGAAATATATTTTGAAGAAATTTCTGACTGCATGACAGGACTTGGGTAGGGGTAGGTAAAACAAGATGTATTAAGGTAAATCTTATCTTTGGTAATGCTTTCTCAAATTCATTGGTTTTCAGAGATCAATTAGAAATAAAGCAGTAACATTTCTTTCACTGATTATAAGAGATGTCTAAATATCTTTTCTTAAACACCAGAAAAAGCATTCTAATTTATATCTAACTATAAATAAACTGATTTATGCACAAGAAATGACAGGTACAAAAATAATCAGGGAAGAAAGGATGGAAACAAGATATTCATTGATTTTGTTATAGTGAAAAAAGATTATTGATTGTATGATAAAAATTATGGGCTTATAACCTACAAAGAGAGTAAAATCTTTGAATTTAAAACAGATTCAGTTATAATTTTATATGAATGAATGTTGTGTCTCAGTCCAAATAAAAATATTCAAGAATAAAGTTAAAAATCCTTAACCCAGAATTCAAAGTACTGTAACATTGGGCGTAGTATGTCTAGCCTTGCTCATGTTAGCGACACTGCAAGCTGCAATTGATATCTGGATTATTCATTCCTTTGTCTAAATACAACCCAGATGTTAATCTACCTTATAGCCACTGTTTTCATAAAACTCTCCCAATTTCTGGCAAGTGGGAAGCCTTTCCTTATTCTTTAAACTTCTATGTCAATTATTACCTATCCTTCTCAAATAATAGGTATTATGTATAAATTATTAAAATTCAAGTATTTGTATATGCTTTATCTCTTAAAAACCTGCAGTAGGTCCCACAATTTTATTTATGCATTAACTATATCAATTTATATGAAGGTGTCATCATTTACTAGGTAGGAAATAAAATTTAAAATACAGTATCTTACTTCCTTGGCCTCAAAGTCCAGCTCGCCTATTCCCAATGCATACAATATAATATTTTGATTTGATAAATATTAAAGATAAATAGGCAACATGTAAATTATTTTAGCTAAATTTCTCCAATGGTTTTAGATAGGATTGCAGTAAATGTGCTTATTTCTATAAAACTCAAATAACTCAATATAATATATAACAACATTTTTGTCTCCTTAAGTAATTTTTCCATTTATTCATCTTTCTGAATTTCTCCGTCTTTAGTGAGATAAATTATAATTGTTTTTAATGGAGATGTTTCCAAAATTTGGACTTAAAAAGTACATCTAGTATTTCTATGCTGAAGTTATCTTAGGAAAGGGGATCAATACAATAACTATGATACTATGTCAGTTTAAAACTACATTTAGATTTCAAAATAGTTGGCCTTTTTTATACTTTTCCCTGTGGCTCCTTCCTTGGCCACATTTGAAAAATTACTGGACTGAACATTGTGAGATTTGGATTCAGATCCAGCTGGGATAATTGCGTCACTATGGCAAATCACTTGCTTCCCTCTTCCATAAGAGATATGTTTGGACTCGGTGGTTTATAAAGCTAGTTCCTAAATTGTGAAGCTGATTTAATGATATCAACACATTTCCAGGCTAAGAATTAAATACCAGGCTGTGTTCATAGTAGGAGAATAGCTATTTGATTGACTTTGGCTTTTTACTTGTCTAGAGATGAAATTAATCATGTAACTTGTTTAAACTTTGTAGTTCTGGCTTCATTTAAGTCATTTTTATCCACGAATAAACTACATTTAAAAAAAAAATTCACTTCCAAGACAGCCTTCAGAGGGATGTTGACAAATCTCAGACTTCAAGTTGTAAAATCACATATTGTGGATGAGACTAATTATCTACAGAATTCCTCAGGGCAGCATTTCTCAGAATATTGTCTCTGATCCCCTTAACAGAACAACCAAATCTGGAATAAGCTCCATAGCGCCCCCAACTTGAATTTGAGAGGGACGGCTGCAGAAGAAAGTGTTGCCACTTACACAATGGCAGAAAGGATGATATCCCTGATTACTCTCATCAAAATGTAAAGAAAAATTAATGTAATAAACTACATTACCATATCTGAAACATATTTTCAATAATTTTCTGAGCAAAAGCTAGAAAAAGGGAAGCCACAAGAGAGTCCCATTGACAGGGCATGGCTCCGTGAGAGGTTGATAAGGAATTCTAGTTTATTTTGTAATTATACACCTGTAGTGGAGATGGAGTCGTGAGGTTTTCGTAGCTCAGTGTATTAGCTTTTAAGTTCACCTAATTACTTTTCCATATGGTAACTCAGTTATCACCAAATATGCTTTTCTGTAGAGATAAATGTGCTAACACAGGAGGCAAGTGCTCTATTTTTCCTTGCATTAATATGTCTCTTAGTCAGTTAGTAAGTTATCACTCTGATTTAGAACTGCTTGTGAATTCGGTTATCATTAATTAATCACCAAAACTTAGCGGAGAATACTTACCAATTGGAGGATCTGAACCAGGACATGAGAAGCCATATAGGCAAATCCCCTAACTGAGGCTTTGCTCTTCTCTTGCAATTTTAACTTCTGACTAATTAAATGCACCTGTTTTAACTTGACATATCTCTCAATATTCAAATCTAATCAATGTCTCCAATTATTACAGAAGAACTTCCCGATACTCTTTCTTACCTTTGCCCCCACGAAGATAAAAGAACAGTTAACAGTACTGTTTTTCTACTCTGCAAAAACCTTTTATTATAGCTTTTCATACACATGTAGGGCCAGAAAATGAGCACAATTGATCATTAGTCATTCAAGTTGACAATAAATGCTAAAGAACTTATTGAACAAACTGTATGTTACCAGGTTCACTTCTGTATTTTAATTGCTAGATTTACAATGACTACCTGGCTTTGTGGATTCTGGATTTTATTTTATGTCGCTTTTAAACACTTGATTCTAAGTTTCTAGTTTGGTATGGTATTTTAGTAGCAGATTTGCTTTTAATTTCAGATACATAGAGCTATAGAAACTTCTTGACCTCTTACCTCCAGCTTATGAGCTCTTTATAATCCTCATTCTGAAAGGAAAGCATTTTCAGGCCAAACCAGTATGCCTCAGCAAAGAATCCCATGAAAGCACCATGTCCCTTTATCTTATGGGCAAGAACTTAGTTACAAATATTTCAGATTCTTTATTGGTTTGCCATTTGTTGTTGATGAATCTCACTTCCTAAAAGGCACATGTTTACATGGTATACTTTTCCTAACTCTCCAGGAAAAGGTACATCATATATATGGCTGAAGTAATATCCAGACTTCATGCCAGAAATGCACTAAGAAACTCAATCAATGAAAATGTCTGGAAATTCACTAAACTCATCAAGTGGAGTATGCTCTTCAGAAGCTTCATTGTTCTATCATTTATCAAGCCTATTATTAATGATGAGATGTTTGTGTAACAGTAAGAATGAGCATTTGAATCCCCTTGGCCCGCTTAGCTTGGAAATAGTTTGGTACCTTCTGCATACACAGACTTGATAGTCTATGAAATATACAGAGTAATTTAAAGGGCTACAATTGCCTCAGTTTTCAAACTTCTAACTCAACTGCTGGATATTCCTAATCAACAAAGACCCAAGAACACAAAGAATTGGAGAAGCATTGCCATCATACTCCAGAACCCTGCTCTAGCATAGTCAGTAACTGCATTTCTCTAGCTGTCATTCTACGTGACAACAAGCTCATCAAGCCAGGGCTAATTCTAGGGCTTGGTTTTCCTTAGACCACTTTTCCTTAGAGAAGTCCACAGCTACCTGCATGACAATGAATTGGAGCTCTGGAGACGTTGTTAAAAATGAAGGTTGCCGGATTCCTCCAGACTTGTAGAACCAAAGTCACTTAAGGTAGGATCCATTGTGTCTGCACTGCCACATGCTCTCCCAGTGATATTTACGCACATCACAATGTTTAAAATAATTCTAGTACTGAATGTCAGAGACTGGCATTTCCATTTTAGACAATTATTTCACTTTGCTTTTTCTTGGAGAACAATCCATATGTTCATGCCATGGTCTACAAGATTTTTACAAAGGAAAAGGATGCCACTTGAGTAGAGTTTTGTCTTCATGTATGAAATATATTTCCTGAGCTAGAATTGAATAAACAGAGAATGATCGAATAGGAGAGGAAGAAAAGATAATAATAAAAAAGTGATGATGATAGAGGCAGTAAGAAAGAGAAATTAAAGGAAGGTACATAGCCTAACAATTACCCACACAGTCACTAGGTGAGAGTACTCTTTGTATGTAAAATGAGTCTGAGATAGATGAGGGTAAGCCATTTGGACAAAGTCAAAATAGTATGAAATTTGCTAATTCCACCTATGGGATATTTGTAACAGATGTGTATGTTATAATACTTGGGGGAGTCTACCTGCATCAATTCTCATCCCTTCTAAATATCATTTTAGAAAATACTGTTAACCAACTTTGATAATTTTGATTCTTGGTTTAATAATACCAATCAAAATATGTCTAACTCAATTAAAAAAGACAATTGCTGTCATGGCAACAGAAGTAATCATCCTATTAATAGTGATATGATTCATTCACCATAAAATTCAATTATATTTTGATCCAGCAGCACCTTAAACAATCTCTTTTCTGATATTTCTGATCTTTCTATACTTAGGGAAAACATAATTATATTTATTTGCTATACTTAAATATTACCAAGTCATAAATGAACACACATTCCCATAGAATTCAAAAGAACGCCTTCTAATTGACCTGATTATTCTCAAATGATCTCAGTATAGTTTCTACACCAGGCCTGTCTGCTATTAAAAAAAAAAAAAAATGAGGCTGTCCTACTTTGGATAAGTACAGGACATCAAACTTTGTTTTAAACTATAAAAAGATACGTTCATTTTTGTCCCAATTTAAATCCAATCTATCACAAAGATATAATGGTGCTAAACAAATAAGATCAAATGAAAGAAAACTTTGTCCAAAGTTTTACTAAAACAAAAGAATTTATAAAAATCTAGGCTATAAGGATCAAATCTAGGCTAGAACTAAAATACCTCTTAGATTTCAAAGGAAAGTAGATTGGAAGTTTTCTGTTTCTTCTGAGTACATCAAGAAATACGACTTCAATATGTATTCAAGAACTCTTGTGTCCTTGAATTACTAATAATTTATATAAAAGTATGCTAAGAATTTTAGCTTATTTATTACAAGTATATCATGAGTCAATATGAATTTGATGTGCTACTTCTCTCCCAATAGAGGGAAATCAAGTATCATTATTTTAACATAGATTTTAAGAATAGAATATCTCAGACAAAAGATGAAAATAAGGATTTCTATAGTGCTTTTTTACATGCTAGATATTGTTCTAAATGTTTGACATGTTGCATCACAAAGGCTTTTTTTCTTTCCATTTTGCAGAGTGATAAAACAAAGCTAGAAATAATGGAACCAAGATTCAAAGCCTGACTCGAAAGTTTGTGCTTTTAAACTCTAGGCTATATATTGCCTCTCAAAGGAATAGACTAATTATACAAAACTATGAAATAATCATACCACAAATGATTGTTGAATTCCTTGTGCCATAATTTAACAGGGGCACTGATCATAGGAGAGTTTCTAAAGATGCAGGGTAAAAAGTCTAGAAACCATGGCAACTGAGTATTAGAGGAACCAGAAACATCCAGACTTAAAAAGGGAGAACTCTAGTGTTCTGTAACACTGTAGGACAACTATAGCTATCAATAATATATTATATAGTTTTAAATAGCTAGAAGGAGGATATTGAGAGTTTCCAATACAAAAAAATTATAAATGATTGAGATGATGAATATTACCTTAATCTGATGATCGCTATACATTATATGTATCAAAACATCGCTATGTATTCCGTGAATATGTACTATTATTATTTTTTCAGTAAATACTCTCTTTAAAGAAGTGAGAACCTTAGGGGGAAAATATTTAAGCCTTTCACAAATTTGAAGGAAAAATGGGAGAAGAAAGATTAGATTTATTCAAAATATAGTATCATTAAAATAAATATTTTAATTTTCTTTCTATAAATTCTCAAAGTTCCACTTGGAATTATAAATGGCAAAAAGTACAAGTTATGCCTAAATAACTGTATAGTCTCATATCCCACAAATTATTTTATGGTGTTCAAATTTAGTTTATACTTTCTAATTAGATAAAATCCATCCTGCATCCTGAAAAATGTAACTATTTCTGGCTTTTAGGTCATTCTACAATCCCTGCTCTGGAGTTAAGAGTGCTGGTTTTTGTTAGTTAACCTCTAATTAAGCTATCTGCTCAGACGCCGGGATTTATTTTTAATTGAAACATCTATTAGCACCATGGCAGAATAAGAAGAGAAAAAGAAGCAAATTGATGAGTATCTTCAAAGAATTACATTAGAATCAGAGTAAATGTTGAATGGCAAGATTGAATTTTAAAGGTTTGCAATTCTTGTTTATCAAAGCTAATGGAAGAAGAAAGATGAGACCGGAGCGAACAAGGAGACCTGACTGGAAAACCGATGCTAAGGTGAAACTCCCAGGGCACTTCTGACAGGTGGATTTTACATAATTGAAAATTCAAGGTATTTCCCATTTTCTTTTGGCTTTTCATTTCTGCTTTGCCGCCTTATATGATGCCTGCAATATCTATACTTTTGTCTACTGTTGGAAAATATTTTTTTAGGGACATAAAGTGAGAATACGTACTATGTTTGCATTCTAGAAAAGTTCACTGAATGCCTGACAGAAGAAAATGATAAACTCAGAGTGTAAGTAATTGACACAGTTTATTTTGAATGTATTAGGAATAATTTTACTAATTTATGAATTTTTTGAAGCCTTGTATATTTTTTAGTCATTTGTAGATGCCAAATGTTGCATCTATAAAAGAATGTGAAAAAAATCCTTAAAATGTACTTTAAATGATACATGCTGGTCATTAAACTGAATTTATATACTAAATAGACCATCTGTTGAGACAGGAGATATATTTTCAGAGTTTTCTTTTGTTTAGCTTGTAGGATAGACTTTGATTTTAGTGCTTGAGTAAAAAACTGGGGTTCAAATTATCAACTTTTCTATAAGACAATATTGTTCAATGTTTCAAAAAGGAAAGTTAGCAAACAGAAAAACCTTAATAGCATTTTAACGGTTTATTTTGGTAATGACCTAATCAGCATTTTACACAAACTTATCCTTTAACTTAGGCATTAGGTTTTATGCTTGAGAGACTTGAGATATGCATTCCATTCAATAACCTAAATAAAATTCACGCTTAGCAACTCTACTTGCATTCCAAGGAGACGTCCTTTAGTGAGAGTACATATCTGCAAATTATTATTTCATTAGGTCTTTCCCTTTCACTTCACTTTCCAAAGGTATTATCTCTATGGTGCATTTTTATTAAAATGATTTTTTTTCTTTAACAAAGACTTCTGAGAGACCTTGATCAATACTTACTACAAATTAGTACTCCTTCATAAGTCTGGGGTTTTGGAGAAAAGCACTCTCATTGTTTTGGAGTAGGGTATTTTGTTATCCTTCCTCCCTCCCTCCTCCCCTCACTCTCTCCTTCCCTTCTTTCCCTCCTTCATTCTTTTCTTTCATAAAACTAAGACATGTACATATTTTAAAAATTCAAACAACAGGATATAAAGTAACTAATAAATGTCTCTCTCTAATCCCCTCAATCCCAAAAGCAGTTTGCCATTGTTAATGCTTTGCTGGATATCTTTCCTGAATTTTTTATGCTAATATACCCATTTATATGTCTACATTTTCACAGAGGATGAAAACACACATACCCTCTGTATCTTTTTTCCCATATTAGTAATAGAGGCCTACCTCAATTTTCTAACACTGAATAAAAGTCTACTGAAAAACAACCCTTTCTTAAAAGGGCCAGCTCTGAAAAATATTCAAATGTTGGAATATACACAGAGATGCATTGTTAAATATAACAATAATTTTTTAATAAAATTAACTTATTTTATTTGCATTCTAAGTAAGTTATTATGGGTTCATGATACACAATTTAATCGTCATAAAAATGTATACCATGAAAAATAGGTTGCTTTTCTACTTTTGTTTCCTAGCCAAAAAGTCCCTTATCCTAGCAACCAGTTATTATAAGCATATTTACATTTCATATTTTGCATTTTCATTTCCATCCAAATGATAGCATATTATATACACTATTCTGTACCTTTTCCATTTAATATATCTAAGGATAGTTCCATTTCAATGCGGATGATTTCCCTGATTTGTTCCAAGACTGCAATGCATTCGATTGTAGAGATTTTAACATAGTTTATTGAACCATTCTCCTGTTGATGGACAGTGTGATTATTTCAAAGCTTTCACTATTGCAGATAAACATCACACTGACTATTCTTACATGTACATTACTTCACAGGTGTGAAACTGTCCCTGAAGTATAAAGTCCTAGAAGTGCAATTGCTGAGTTGAAGGGTAGGTACAATTTTAATTTTAAAAAATATTATTAAATTGCCCTTTGTAGAAGTTGTACCAATTTAAACTTCAATCAGTGTCTTCCATATTCCTGCCAAAACAGTAACTTATCAAAATGTTTAGTCTGATAATCTGAACTAAAGTAATATTTGTGTCTAGATTTACTGTCATTTATTTATTTATTTATTTTTTTGAGGCAGTTTCACTCTGTTGCCCTCGCCAGAGTGCTGTGGCGTCAGCCTAGCTCACAGAAACCTCAGACTCCTGGGCTCAAGCAATCCTCCTGCCTCAGCCTCCCGAGTAGCTGCGACTACAGGCATGCGCCACCATGCCCGTCTAATTTTTTCTATGTATTTTTAGTTGTCCGATTAATTTCTTTCTATTTTTAGTAGAGACAGGGTCTCGCTCTTGCTCAGGCTGGTCTCAAACTCCTGAGCTCAAACAATCTGCCCACCTCGGCCTCCCAGAGTGCTAGGATTACAGGCGTAGGCCACCACACTCGGCCCATTTATTTTTAATTGTAAGTGTCGCATGCCCAGCAAAAGCTCTGGAGCCACAAGGGTAGAGGCTCAGACCTGGGTGCAGCAAGATCCTCAGAGCCAGAACTGGGGACTGTGGAGGCAAAGCCATGCAAGGTTTCTCCTTCTGCCTAGATCCCACTGAGGTGGCTTCCCAAGGCCTCCCAGGTGGTGTCTGTGGCACATGAGGCACCTCCTTTGCTCAGATTCCACACTGGGGGAAAGGGCTCTCGGCTCCAAGTCACAGGGGATGGCACAGGGAAGCATCCACTGTACCTGCTCCCTCCCTGGCCCTGCTGCAAAGTCAAGTCCCAGGCAGACCTGGCACTGTGCACCTGAGAGCTCAGGACGGCGTCAGCTGCAGAGACCTGGGATTGGCAGTCACCAGATCCCTGCTGTTCCTGCTCTCCAGTGCAATGTCTCTGCACAGACTCTGAGCTCCCCCATCAGTCCAGAGGTCTATGGTGATCGAGGGAGCCCCCTTACAACTTGGGCCACAGTACCTGTTGGGTGAGTATTGCACCCCAGGCTCTATCCTCCTGCTCTTTCCCATGTGTGAATGCCTCCCCATAGATTCCTTTGATCTTGCCAAATAAAATGCCCTGTCACCTTCCTCACTTTGAGTGTCCTGTTGCACATCCTTTCTCTGCAGATTTACAAATATTCTTTCTGAGATGAGCCATCCGTGGGGAGGCCTCCACCTTCAATTTTCCTTCCTCTCCTTGAGAGTGGCATGCATACGGGCTGCTTCTAGTCCACCATCTTCCCGTGGTAAAGATTTCCTTGAATTTTTTAATGTTCAAAAACTTTTCCTGTTGCTTTAGTACTTGAATGTATGTTTAAGTTCAAAATGATCAAAGAAAATTTTCAAAACTTTGTAAGAATTACTCCTCTAAATTCTAGAACTGAATGTCACCAGGAAGAAGTTTAAGACTAATACAATTTTTGTCCCTTTAGATGGATGACTGGAAAATTTTCTCTGCATGCTCTAAAGAGTATTTTTTTGTTTAAATTGTAGAACTTAAAACATATCTATAAATAATATTCTTATGTTTCATGATTTGAGTTCTCTTTTGCAGATGTTTTGTTTTAAGGGTTTTTTTGATAGCGGTCTGAGGTCAGGGACATATTGCCCACTAGCAGTCTTCCTTCCAATCTTATTTTGAAATCTCAATGTAACATGAGGTTTTTTGTGTGAAGTGTGTTATTTTAGCCTTTACTTCTCCTCAGTCACAGAGATTGGCAATTGCATGCTGCTCACACTGCAGACTTCTTGCATTTGCCACACCGATAGTGATTCAATGTGATTTATCATTAGCCTATTCTACTAAGCTTTTTGTTGCCTAATTGGATATAGAATGCTCCCAAAGCTATCCTGTTCAGATTCCTGAAGTTCCAAATAAATAATTATTCCTTTTCAAGTTTAAAGAATTACTTTCTGCTAGCTTTATCTGTGATCAGTATCCTGGGGCCAGCTCGATGTAATCCCCATTACCATGTGGAACTTTTAAGGCATTTCTCAGCTCTTTCTCATATGTTTTGGTTCAATGATACAGATGGACTTGGTTTTATACATATTTATATATTCTTACTTGTTCTCATTCTTTGGCTACAAGCTAAAGGGGGGAAGATTCCATCTGTGTTCCATTTGCAATCAGAAATCAAACAATAAAAAATTTTTATAATCCATGCTGCTATTTAAGGAAATATGTTAGTAAAAATGAAAATACCTTTTGTAATATAAATGGAAAAAATATCTTATTAGTTCTGCTATTTAAAGGATTATATATTTAATTTATGCTGGAGACATAATAATAATACAGTGTATTTATAAGAAGAACTATAGTTCCTTAAAAATTATTTTTGCTTGTTTGTTTTCAGATTGATATATTTAACTAATCCACTCATGTCATGTTTCTGTAAAATTTAATGTTGGTATAATTTACAAAAAAGTTGAAAATGGTATTGAAATTTTTAGTATTAATATCTGTATGCTTTTTTTGTAAACAATCTTAAAATATGTCTTTTTAACCAAAGAAACAGATGTTTCCTTCCAAAAACTAGATATGTATTCCTTTAGAAAAACGTGTTTCTTAATTTTCAAGAACACTGGATATTATTGTATTCCAAGTTATACCTTACTTTAAGATCAAGGATACCCCAACATATGTTTACTCAAATTATGAAAATATTCAATCTTCTCAAAATATTTTCTGTTCCTTTCTCTGTTCAATCTAGGGTGCCTTTAATGATGCGAGAAGGAGCATGGAAGTTCCCTGAGCAGGTAGAAGAATCAGGGATAGGGATGGGAAGAAGTGTCACAGGACTGCATGCTCAGAAGAAAAAAGAAATCGAAAATTAATACAGCAAACACCCCTCCTAAGAAAATGTTAGCTGGATTTAGCAAATATTTCTGTTTTGTCATTCTTCATTTTTCATAAAGAAATAAAAAATAATTGATGAAATTGATTTTTCCCTTATTTTCATTACCAATTCCAGCAAGTCCCTCCTACTCTCCCCTGAAAAAGTCATTGTTAGAAATTTGGTTTGTACCCTTCCAGTCTATATTTATTTTTTATTTTTTAACTTATTAGTTCTTAAACTTTTTGCATCCAGGACTCCTTTACTCTCTTAAAATTATTAAGGAGTCTGAAGAGTTTTAGTTTATGTTGGTTATATTTATTTATATTTACCATATCAGAAATTAAAACTGAGAAAATGTATTTATTAATTTAAAATAAATGTATAAATTAATAAACCTATAACATGTTACCATAAATAATATTTTATAAAAAATAACTATTTTTTATAGTTTTACATTTTTAAAAACATTTTAAATTTCTGGCTAAAAACAAGAAAGCAGGACTCTCATACCTGCTTCTGCATTAAGTCTGTTATGATATATGGTTTTAGTTGAAAATTATGAAGAAAATCTAGCCTGGCATAGATATGTAACTGGAAAAAGAATTCCTCAGACCTCCTAAAGGAATCTCATGAGTTCCAGGAGTTCTTGGACTTTCCTTTGAGAACCACTGTTTTAATTATATATACATTTATTTGTAAATAAAATGTAAGATTTTGTTGCATAAATTTTAATTTATTTAAATGGTAGCGTACTATATAAACCATTATGCAACTTTTTTGAGGTCTATCAGGTTGATACATACTCATATTTATTGAACTGCTCTATAATAACTCAAACACTATGGTATTATTGGAGGGATAGAAAGAGGCACCAACGAAACAGATCAGAGAGCCCATTAAAGACACCTGGGCTTACGTGGGAACTTGGTCTATGATGGAGAAGTAATGGTCTATCTGATTAGCATTTATGCTATTCAGCCTCCAGTTGCTCAATAGACGTATGTGTTAGTCATTACGAAAGAAAGGAAGATATAGATTTGTGGAAGAAGCAAATCTAAAGTAGATCAGGTGCCGGACAGGAGAACAGAGACAAGGAGGGCAGATGATGCAGACTGTTGCTAGATTACCACCTCTGCTGTCATGGACCATGGCCGCTAGCGAACATCTAGTCCCCCAGAAAGTGAATAGTCTGACTTAACATGCCATTTCTTTATTTTTTTGTTCTTTTTAATTTGTTTTTTAAATTGTATATATTTAAGGTGTACAACATCATGTTTTTAATATACATATATATAGTGAAGGGATTACTATAGTCAAACAAATTAACATATCCATCATATCATATAGTTACCTTTTTCTTTTCTTTCCCCCCTTTTCTTTTATAGTAAGTGCACCTAAAATCTACTCTCTTAGCAAATCTATTTTCATCCTTGTGGGAGATTGCTTGGGGGGTTATGTGAAGTAGGCCAAAAATAAAAAAGAGACACACTGCTACAGTTGTGGGACTAGTAACTTGCTTACTGAACAGTAAACTACTTACCAAAAGAAAATTTCTTACGCCAATTCCCTCTAAAACACCCCATTTACTTTTACATGTTTTCGAGTTGTCATTCTGTTTTTGACACAGAAAATAACTATTCCAAACCTCCCTTGTCTTCTATCTCTTAGCAAATAGCATATTTTAAGAAATTGTTCTTGTTAATCACCTAATCATAAAAATCAATTTTTCAATGTTCCATTAACTATGTGATCATTTAAGCAAAATGAATTCCTTGTCACATCTGTCAGGTCATTGTCACCTTTTCAGTGAGCAGAGTGGCATGCAAGGAACCAGCATACATTTCCAGAGGTAATTGTTACTCGAAAAACAAAACAAAAACTTGCTTCTCAATTTATGACATTTAAAAACAGTATCTAACAAACAATGTGAGGGTGATAAAAATACTCTATCTGGGTACTATACTAATTTATTTGTCACCCTTTTCCTTTATCCCACATTTTAAAAAACCCAGTGCATTTCAAACAGCTTCCTTAAACTCTATGCTATTCCCAAAAGTAACTCAAGGAGTAAAGCGATCAAAAGGGCCAAATTGTGAAACTCCCGTTCACACTTCAACCAGAATAATTCTAGTCTTAACTGATTTATATGTGAGGTTTGGGGTAAATTTATATATTAAGAAAGATTCTCCTGGCTTGAAAAAATTAGATTAAAAAAATGAAAAACATTGATCAAACAAAAGTATGAGAATCACTACATACATTTCTACTTATATGAATTTCTTCCAGTTAGACAGACATAAATGACAGATACTAATGCTAACAATATTCAAGTTGGTAAAAATATATAGTCTCCACAATTTTTATAAATCTGTTGTACTATTTTAGAAGCGGTAGTCCTGATAAAAAATAACATGCTACCAACAGGGATCTCTTGCCCTTAGCTAAGGTAGCTCTAAGAAAGTTCTCATGAATCTCTTCTTGACATTCCCTTCTGTCAAAAGTTTAAATAAATAAAAATTAATATTTAAAGCCAAAGTGTAAACATTTACTATACACTTTAAATTATTCAAAGAAAATTGACATGCGTAGAGATCATCTGGGAGGTTAGACACATACTAGCTTTGATAACAATTATATTAGAAAATGGATTTTGATGAATGTTTTGAGCAATCATTGGTATAAACTTAAGAAACTTTGTATTATAGTACATCGACTTAAATTAGCTTAAGCTAAAAATACTTGTATAACTAAAACTCCCAGGAGTATTTAGACTTGACTGGTTTTGGTTATGGGAAGGAGGTCATTGGAACTCTTTTCTTCCTCCACATTCTGTGTCTTCATCCTCCTCTGTGTTTGTTTCATTCTTAATCAGGCCTTCTCTTTGTGGTGGCAAAATGACCATAGTCACTTCATGTTTGCAAGGTATTTAGTGCTGACATTACTTCAGTCATCAAGAGAAAGATTTGAATTGGCCCTGCTTCGTGTACCTGTCAGTTCTGGATCAATCGCTGTTTCCAGGGATGTGTGAAAATCTGATGGGCTACTGTTGGTCACTTACGGAACTATAGGTGAAGCAATATAATTCACCTTATAGGTGGGAAGGCGAAAAGTCTAGTGTCCCAAAGGAGAGAAAGCCTCTCTCTTCAGAACAAGAGGGAAAGAAGGGCAAGTATACAAGGACATATACCCAAGAACTCAATAAAATTTATTCAGAGTACGTTAGTGTTATGTATCATTAAATTCTAATATAGTAAGATTTTTCAAAAGTTCATTTCATCAGCTTTTAGCCATACCTCTTAAAGTCTGGCTTGGTTATTTCTATCTTCTTTTTCCCTCTTTCACAGCAATGTTGTTTGTATTCCAAACAATAACAAGCAGATAATAAGACATGAAATCCAAGCATATGGATTTTGCTTATTTGCCACTTTCACTTATTGGGGAGAGGGACAAGTGGGTAAACTAGCATATAAATATTTAATAACAATGTGCAAAAAGAACTATGAAAAAAGCGACAGGGTAAAATAATATAAGAAAGAATGTGTCTTGTGTGTAGGACAGAGTGCTAAAGGAAATCTCTGAAACAAAGGATGACAATGCAATGTCATAAAGTCAAGGCAACACAAATAGATTAGTGTTTCCCTATTTAATGCTTCCTGTTATTCATAGATAGTGATAAGATTATACACACTAGGACAGACTGATGGGAAAGCCAACAGCCATAGCAGACCTGTAGCCAGCACACAGAGGAGGTTCCTTTTGATCAGCTGTAGAGCTGAAGAATCACACCAATTGGGAAGCTCTGGTGTAGATTCCTTATTTGAAATATTTGCAATGTTGGAAAATGTTTAAGAAGAAAGTCAGTGAATGAGTTGAGAGGTTCAGAGAAGGTTACTAACCCAAGAAGCAAAATTTCTGAGGGGAGAGAGGATGGGATTCAGAACACAGACCACTTTTGTTATAAGGGGCTAAAGAGAGAAGCAAAACAGATGAAATCATATTTGAAGGTTTAGAGATGGAAAAATTAGTAGTTTCCATGTCCCCAGGGGGTTTTACCACATGACAAATCCTTAGGGCAATAAAAACCACTCCTGTTTTTGATATATATCAGACGATTTCACTAATTGCATAGATTACTATTGTATTCTGCAGAATTAATACATTTAATAAATATGTATCGTATCTTTTTAAAAGGCTCATGTTCTTTATCACTGGCATTGGAGTTTTTCAAGAGAAATCCAAATACAAACACTGTTTATCAATTATCATTATCTAGTTCAAAGTAATCATTATTTAGTATTTGAATAACAATAACTTTGGAAAATCAGTAATTTTTAACAAGGCTGACCACATAAAGGTCCTAAGGTATATTGTATCATAATAAATGGGATGTATTAATTAGTTAAATCTAATTTAAAGGACACTGAGTACCCTTCATATATAAATGGATTATTGGTAAAGAAAAAAAATTAGATTCTTTAACCTCTAAAACTTTATTAAATCGATTTTCAATTTCTGTAGACAAGAAGATGTTTCAGGATTTTGTGATTTCTCAGTATTTTAAATGCAAATTTAAATTTCCATTATATTGTAGACATGGGTTTGCAGTTAACCAAATGTCTTAGTTAATGAAATTTCAAATAAGATGATTTAATTGAAATTACAACAGAAATTCACTTAAAATTTTTAAAAACAATTCTTTTTTGTAATACAGTCACTCTAATAAACTCTTCTTACAGCAAGTGGTAGGTGAAGGAATTTCTCATTTTCTTTTGAAAATGATTACTTCTAGAACAGATGATCTTGTTTCATTATTGGAGACTAACTTTTTTACTTATTGAACATGGTGAGTATGCTATCGTCTGGGCACCATTTTAGCCACAGTTGTTTCAGTGTGAACAACAAAGACAAAAATCTCTGCTCACAAGTAGCTTCTACTCTAGTGAAAGCAGGCAAAGAAATATGAACAATAAATAAGTAGAGAAATAAGATAATTTCAGCTAGCATTAAAGGATTCGATGATAATAAATGATAATAAACTAATATGTTAGAGAATAATAAAGTAGGACAAGAACCATTTTAATGGTTGATGATCTCTTTATAGGAGAAGGGCACTAAAATTAACTAAATATTCAGATACAGAGTGCTGGCTATGGTTTTTATAATTATTTAATCTCCAATAAAAATTCATTACAAAAATGTATTGCAATATCCTTAAATATGCAGGTAGGTGCTTTTATCTCTTTGAAATGAATGAAGATTATGGAACTGGGGATAACCATTATTTAATAAATTGACTAGGCAGATAGGATAATTTGAATAAAAAGAAACTTAAGTATGATCCCTTACTGACTCCTGTCTTGTTATATGTTCTTCTGTAATACCTCTGGCAATTTGGGGGTGACAAGAGTGAGGCTAAAGGCATAAGAGTGAAATTTATGTTCTCTTTTCTAACCCTGAGGAAAAGACCCATAGTCAACCCGCATACAAGATCTAGTTCTCTAAGCAGAGGAAAAGTCTTGTTCATAACTCAGACAGACAAACCCTGCCTGGCATCTCCGTAGAAATGGAAAGTTTGCTACATGAGACAACATAACAGGTACAGTGCTAAATAATTAGAGCTTTTCCATGGAAGACTCCATAACAATATGGTGGTCCAGAGGGTAGAGTTGGTGTGATATACCAGCTCAAAAGTGAGAAGCAGAATTAGGGTAAAGCTCAATTTCTAGGTTTAGAAACTTGAGTTTCCTGAGTTTATTAAAGGATGCTATGTGCCCACTGCTGCAATGGCTTTGGTGTCAAATTCAGTTTTGTGAGACCCAACTTGCAAATCAACCCTACAATCTTCACACTGTCTTGATTTTGAAGGTTGATCATTAGATCCAATGCATCCACAAGGCCCTTCTCCTCATAAAAGTCTTGTGGATTTCTAGAAGCTTGCCATAAATGCAATGTCTATTTTGTAGAGGACAAAGATATGTCATTCCTTAACAAGGATTTCATTCAGAATTTTAACATGAGTGGATGTAAACACTAACTCTTTCTACTATACCATCATAAAACAACTTGGTATTCTTGAAGCTGGGAGGCCTAATGTGGTAAAACTGTGTGCTAAAAAGCAGAGTCTAGGTTCCCTGAGAGTGGGACTCTATCTACATTCCCCCGTACCCAGACAAGCGGCTAGAACAAAGTAGGCACTCACAAATATTTAGTGAATAAATAAATGTACAGATATCCATATCAAAAGTTGAGACATTGCATTTTTTAAAACCATTCATAAAAAACATTTCAAATCTCTTTGTGAGTTAATTAAAAAAAAGCTCATATAACTTCCACTTTTTTTTTACAATTGCAGTTGCTGCAAAATTAAATATTGGAAGTTAATAGACAAAACTGGAATGCTCCTTTCTATTTAATTCTACATTTCCCCTCTTGCTCCATTAAAATATACAGTCCTGTTGGTTCTGAATTCTCAGACACAGGTGGCATTCCTGCTGACATATCAGCAGCGAGAACAATGCATCAGTCATCAGGAAATTATATCAGACATACGCTAGAACCACTTAGCAGCTGAAACACTGAAGGGACAGCATTAGAGAGGAGAGATAAAAAGGACTGGCAGAGAGAGAATGTGGATGCATCCCCACATTCCAAACCACCAAGGATCTCAAAAGCAGCTAGGCAAGAGCTTAATGGGGCGCAGTTCAATTTTACAATTAAGAACAACTGTTTTCAAACGAGCCCTAGCATAATGATTAGGCACACTAAATCGAGAATATAAAATTGGATTAGGAAGGAAGGCCTTGAAAAAATATGTTCTGTTCTAAGCAACAGGAACATTCACCTCTCTTGAGTGAATATTGTACCAAATGCTGGTTTCTAAAATTCCAGAAACAATGATAAGGTAATTTTCCTGGACCAAGGTAGTATTAAAGTTTTTAAATATTTTTTTCATCTTTTGAATACAAGCAGACTGTGGGAAATGTGCATAATTTATCAGATTTTGGGGGAAAAACTATTAGCCATTGCTACAATTTCAAACATAATCTTTGTTAGCTATTTGTATATTTCTTCTATCTCTCTTTCACACATTGTTTCAAACTAATAATTTCTCTAAACTAAAAAAGGAATCTATTAGAGGTCTTTGGAGCTATCACACAATGCTTCCTCTCCCACCACTTACTTACTACTAATAATAGTGACTACAATAATAATATTTAGCTCAATGCTAATTACTAATCACTTCACATTTTCAATTAATCCTTACACAATTCTATTAAGTAGATATTATTATTAATCTCCATTTTATACGTGAGGATACTGAGTTTCTGGAGTTTAAGTAACTTGTCCAAAATTATAATCGGCCAATCTAAACCTAAAACCTATTCTTCCTAACACCATAGTACTTATTCCAATCACTATGCAACATTGCTTCCCACACTCTTATTGATAGAATATAAATAGCAATATAATTGTTGAAGCTTTCGCAAAAGACATGGTCCTATAAACCACGACTAGTTTATCTGTCAATTTTTTTTTTCAGAATATTTTTGCAGTATTATCATACCATCAAGACATGGATGCTTCTGGTACCAGTAGAGGAAAATACACAGATTAAAGACAGCCATAACAATCATTGCCTCCGACCTTAAAGTCAACCTAAAATTTTTGTCTTTTTACATACTCCTCCTTCAGCAAGTTTTGTAGGTTATCATTTAAAAATATAACTCAATCCAGTCGCTTCATATCTCCTCCTTCATTATATCTCTAGTTCGAGCCACAATCGTCTTCCTCTCAATTTTTGCAATGGCATCTCAACTTACCTCTTTTTGACATTTGCTATTCTCTATATTCACTCCAAGTATCTTGTCTACCCAGCAGCCATCGTTTCTTTTCAAACATAGGAAAGATCACTGAATCACCTGAACAGAATCACCAGTCGCTTCCCATTACAATTCATCCTTTTTTATTCAATTTGAAACAAACTTAAACTTACATAAAATGTTCTAGCTCAATACTAACAATAATATTTTTCCTAAAACATTTTAAAATAAGTTGCTAACCTGATACCCCATCACACCTGAGTACTTAAAAAAAAAGACATTCTCATATGTAATCAGAAGGCAATATATGTAAGCTAAATATCTGTACCCCCGCTGAAATAAGAAAAATTAAAAATTAAAAAAGACAATATAATCATCGATATCAGGAACTAAAGTGGCATTGACAGTACTACCATCTAATCCACATATCTCATTCCAGTTTCACCCACTGTCTAAATAATGTTCTTCATACAAACAGGATGCATTCAAGGAAACAGTATTGCATTTAATTGTCCCGTCTCTTTTGTTTTCTTCTGTCTACTACAGTTCCTCGGTTTTTTTCTTTTTCTGTTTTCTTGACTTTCACATCCTTAACACTTTGGGAGGTTTTGAAGTTATTTCATAGAATGCCCTTTTATTAGGGTTTTAATTCTGTTTGTGCACATTCACATTATGCCTTTTTGGAAGGAATATTACAAAAGTGACTGCATGGTGTCACCTGCATCCAATCAGGTCATATACGCTTTTGATTTGTGCCAATACCAAGTTACTTTGGTTATTTGATTAACTAATTCATGGTACAGCTTCTACTTTTATCCTTGCAATTAATGTGTTTTCTGGGGAGATACTTTGTGTAAATATGCCATCTCTCATCAAAATTTTAATTTACAGCAGTATGGAGTCATGATTTGCTATTTCTTCACTGAGTTGTAATATATAAACAACACTTACTTGGATGCTTACAAATGGGAGATTTTCAAGCAGGTTTCTGTGTCACTGGATATGTCATCATCATCCTTTGCACATTTCTTTGCTTGGTGGCAAAATAAGATATTCTAGACTCATCTTATACTTTCCCTGCCCCAGATCTAGAATAAACTATTTCTCTGATAAGCCTTTGTTTCTTTTAGTAGAGCATGGTATTTAGAAGCTAAGATCTGGATGCTAGATGTGCTCATTGCTACTGAGGTGTTGCTACTCCTAACCATTCTCAGTGGACGGAAATAGAGAATACATGTGTGTAGGTATATTTACACACACACACACACTCTTTCATCTATATAAATATTTTACCATATATACCTATGCTTATTAAAAACCGTGAATCCACACTTATATCTAATTCCAATATAGAGAAATCTGGTTCCCATTATCCTTAACATATTTACTTAGTGTATTAATGTCCCTCTGTAATAAAACTGCCTTTGTTTCTGCCGCCCCTTCCACACCACCCTGGGCTCTGACATCCCACGTTGGGCCATCGCTTCACATGGAATCCTCTTTCTTCCCTTTGGGTTCCTTACCCCATGTAGGTTCCTGCATACTGCTCCTCCCATCTTCCTCATCTTGCTTGGCCTCGGATACCCATTATTCAGTGCCCCTATTGGGAACATTCTGCTGGCCCTGTTTAAGCTCCTACACCTGCTCTCATCCACCATGGCCTGCTCCCCCAGGAGTATGTGCCTGCGTGGCTCTGGCCCCCTCCCCCCGGTGGCTTTAGTACTGAAATGTTCAGAAAGGGAAGAGGAAGAAGAGGAAGGGCTAGACATTCATAACAATTTGAATAAAAGACAATGCACTTACTTGGATCTACAAGGTGCCTCGTACATTGGATGATAGCTAACTTCCATCATCATTTCTTACGTTTTCCTCTCACTCTTGCCGTAAAGCCCTTCTTGGAGTTCCTTGAAAATACCTAGCACAATCTTGCCTCCAGATCTTTGTAATTATTATTTCCTCTGCCTGGAACATGTTTCCCCAAGATTCCTTTCAGCCTCACTCCCACCCCACCCAACACAATCATTCTCTATCAGCTCACCCTAATTTATTTGAATTGTTGCACTTTTAACTGCCTCATATTAGATTATATGAGAATTTGTTTATCTGTTCCCTTTAACTAGAATGTAATTAAGTTCTATGAGAACCAGGGATTTTGTTTGTTTTATTCAGTGCTGTATTCTCAGCACTTAGAAGAGGTCTGATACAAAGTATACAGTTCCTCAATACATTGTTTAAATAAATAAGTGGTAGAGGGCCCCTCAGCCCCTGGCTCTGCTCATCAGAAGGTTTTTATCATTGCACCCTTCCCTTGTGCCTGTGTTTATCTATCTCATTTTCCTATCTGCTAGCTCTTTTCTGCTCTCCCTGTACATCTGTGTCTGTTCCAGCCTTCTTGACTGACCTATGTTACTAGGCATCAGGCTCCAGATTTCGAAGCATGTGTATGGTCATCCTCTACAAGAATCCCATCTTTGAAAAACACTTTCTTCACTTTTTTAGCACCTTTCAGGCATAGAAGGCTAATTGCATCGCCTATACACAAAAAACACTTTACTCATTAGAGGTAAGGATGTTCTTTACTATACAAGAATAACTACTAACTACCTTGGATGGATTCGATTATAAACCAAAGAGTCTTTTCTTCTCCTGATGGAGCAAACACACAAATATACAATTTAGCCCTCAAGGAGCATTCTATTACAAAGCCACAGCAAAAGTCTTCTGTTTATTCAGTGGACAATGCTTTCTCTTTCTTCCATGCTTTCTTATATGTTGTTCACTTCCCCAGAACATTCCTGATTCATCCATATTTTCAGATTTCAGGTTAAACATAACTTCTGCAAAGTACTCTATTTGATACCTATATTAGGTTAGGGATCTTTGCTCCTTTTTCCCTTGGCTCTTTGCACTTCTTATATTGCAAGACATTATTTTACTTTTATTCCTTATTTAAAGACTATCTTTATTGCCTGGGCTCCTTTTGGTCTTGTTCTTTGCTTTATTTCCAGTACTTTTCACAGTGCCCGGTACAGAGCTCTGCTCAGTAAATGTTTGTTAAATGAATGAGTGAAATGCCTAATGATCCTTTAAAAAATATATATTTTTATATTTTCAGAGCCTAGAAATGACAACAAACAGAGAACCTAAGAGGTATTGGTAGAATGCAGGGGGAGGATGGAGGGAGAAAGGGAGGCAGGAAGAAGAAGAAAATAGTCAGATATAGGTTTTGATATAAGACAAGTGTCAGGGAAAATTTAGAAGTAAAACTATGATTGCCTTCTATTTCCAATCATCAATTAGCATAGAAAAGATGAGGGTTCTTCTCCCCAGTTGTTTTCACCATCACTCATATAAAATGTACTTAATTTTTACTGCCCTAGGTTAAAGAGGCATGAAATGTCTGTAATTAAAGATAATGTTTATAAGTGTTTCCAGTGATGTTTGAGATACATCAAATAAAGAAACTGATACTAGTAATAATTGAGGTCATATATTTCCTCCTGAAACAATGTGTATGTGCATTCTATAGACAGTATGTAGCCTAAGTGCTTTTTAATGAGCAAAACTGTTAGCTAAAGATTTCAATTTAAATTTTAATTTAATACTGAAGAGAAATTTAATTACTAAGTCATATCAAGTATATTCAGAATATCTCAATAATCTTTTTAAGAGTGTTTTCAAATTCCGCTATTATCAAATATTTACACATTCAATTTCAAAGTAAATGGTCTCTTAATCATAGCTAATTTTAAAACATTTTTATATACCATAATGAGTATTGTTTTGATTTACCTATGTGAAAAATTTAATAGATCAAGAATGTTAGATTAAGCAAAATAAATGTTATGCCCATGTATAAGTTTTTCAGTGTTGCCTTTTATTTTTTGTCAAAATCATAAAAATGTTTAATTTTAGTTGCAAAAGCAAGTTATTTTCAAATAATTTTTTTTTTTTTGAGACAGAATCTCACTCTGTCACTTGGGCTAGAGTGCCATGGTGTCAGCCTAGCTCACAGCAACCTCAAACTCCTGGGCTGAAGTGATCCTCCTGCCTCAGCCTCCTGAGTAGCTGGGACTACAGGCATGCGCCACCATGCCCGGCTAATTTTTTCTATTTTTAGTAGAGACGGGGTCTCATTCTTGCTCAGGCTGGTCTCGAACTCCTGATCTCAAGCAGTCCTCCCACCTCAGCCTCCCAGAGTACCAGGATTAAAGGCATGAGCCACTAGGCCCAATCCAAATAAAATTTTAATAACAATATAATCTCAATATTTTTCTTTAGTTATGACTTATGTCAAAAATAACTCATGCTAACTTTTTTATTAAGAAACTATTACTGTCAGCTAATAATAAACATTTAATATGCTTAATAATAAACATTTTAGAACAATACATGTTTTTCATGATGTCCATGATGTTAAAGAAGAGGTAAATTCTATAGAAAGCATAATGCTTTAATTTTATAGGAATGCGTTAATGATGAAAATAGTTACATATTTTTTTCAGTTAATTTAGTTGTGCAAAATCCTGGTATAAAGCAAAACATATATCTTGCAAGGAAGTTTTAAGGGATTCATTTAGAAGAAATTAGCCTGAATAGATGTTTTATATACTAACTAAATTTTTATATTCAGTTTCAATTATTAAGACAGTAAAGACAGTTAAAAGGACAATTTGAACATTTTTTTTCATTCTTCCCTGTTGAATACATGGTTCACTATAATCAAGAAAAATATCTTTAAGTTTTAAATAAATTGGCAATTTGGTGAATTTAGAAAGTTGGTAAATTCATCCTGTAGCTGCATTGACCTCGTTGGGCTAGAAATGAGGGAAAAGAGAAATGTCGAGTCTTTGGGAGTCCATTTAAGAATTGAGGGTTTTCTTTGGGGCAAGAGGGACTTACTGAAGAGTTGTAGGAAGGGGATGGGGGGAATCACTGAGGAGTAAAATAAGACTGCAGCGGAGAGCACTGGGCCTGAAGACTGTGGCTGTGACCCTCAGGGATCCCCAGAGACAGATTTGAGAGACAGATATAAGAGAGAGACAATCTCTGAATATTTTTTCTTGTATTAAGTATCAAGATTAAAAGTAGCTTTTTTTTAACTAATGAGAATAATTAACATTGAAGCATTATGAAAATCTCTCGAGCAGCAGGAGCACGTGGTAACAGTAATTGTAAGAATTTAAGCATCTTCTGATTTCAGAATACAGCTTCCCATGAAATCAATTTCTTCCATCTCCTATTTGTAGATAATATTACTATTCTGAAGTAGACCCTGAGGAAGGTTCTGTAATGTCATAACACTGTCCCCCAAATTTCCTATAAAGTTAATAAAGGCTGGTTACCTCCCCACTCTAGCATGTCTCTAAGACAGCACTGTAGCTTCTAAAATGCCTTTAGTACTTTACATATTTGACTTCTATACAAGTGAGAAATTACCAAGGAAAGCTCTCAAACATTTGTAAAGCATTTTAGTGTTGATCACACTAGCTTTGACAGAGCACGTCCAATGACAGTCACCTCCCACTCACATATTTTTAAAAAATGTGGTCTCTGTTTTCGGTAATTGACATTTCAATATTCCGAATTGCTTAAACATTTACATCAAGGTCAAGTGTTAATAGCTCCCTCAGCATAGATAGCCTATTTCTATTAGTGAAAATCGTTATTACTGCTGGCCACTTACTGATACTCAAAAACACAGACTTTCAACAGTGAACAACTTGTTTAAAAATATTTCGAGTTTTACAATTAGGAAAATAAATAAACATAGCAGTCTCAGTGTCACTTTCCTCCCTTATTTAATGACATTCAAGCATAAATTCTCAGATTACTCAATTATTTTCTGTAAATAGAGTATGTGAGATATTTTTTATGGCAACAAAAATGCTTAGAGATTTTATTCTGGTAAAGAGTCCAATGAATTACATAACTGTGAGTAAGCCATGCCTTTTACAGAGGGTGTAGTTTGCACATTTGATCTTATGAAACCTTACAATAAGATGTAACACAAATTACTTTTAACGATGAAATTCCAGTTTCTTTGCAAGCAACTATTATCCATGCGTAAGTGCGTATGTGTGTGTGTGTGTGTGCATTTTCTCCACTACATGCATTTGTCATAATGAAACAAAGAAAACTTGGAATGTCGGTGAAAGTTATTTCCATTTCACATTTATGTGGCATGATTCACTGTGCTAACAATGCTATGATCATCCATAAAATTTTTCGCAATTTTCAACACCCATCCCAAATGCTGGCTCTTTCATACAAAGATTTTTATGCACATTGTTATTAACGTAGATTTGATCTTCTATTCTAAATCCTCATTATATTTATATGTTTTCTTTTTATTGGCATCTACTAAATTCTTTTTTGAACTGCAATTATATTTTGGCTTGAGTTATCTTTCATTCTTATAAGGTACTGTCATCTACAGTGCCTAGAATAGGAGCTTTCACATTGTTAATTTTAAGATATATTGGCTAAATTGATTTAGAATCAGCATTATTTTAAAGTAAGAGTAGGAATCCTATAGTTTAGGTTCTTGTTTAGTCAGAGAAGTACTGTCTCAAACTAAAACACAATTATAAAACCCCTAGTACCAAAATTGGAGCAATCATAAGGAACTTCAGGCCAAGAGCATCTGAAAAAATCAATAAAACAAACAAGAAAATGATTCTCAGGTAGAAGTGAAAACACATAAGCAGTGAGGCACTGTGTTCCATATGGGTCATGATATCTAAAAAGTAACACAGAGTTCAAAACAGGGACTTCAATAGGAGTACATCTACAAGTTTTGACTGCCAGTAATGGCAACACTGAACAATAACAGCACCCACACTGAATGCAATATTTTATATTCATATAACATTTTTACAGATTTCACAGTGCTGTGGCTTATATTATCTTTCTGGACCTCACCATAATTCTGCTATATTTGTCCCATCATTATTATTATAAATCAATTTAGGATTGGGGAGATTAAATTATTTATCTAAGGTTGTAACTGAGTTCAAAACTAGAAATAGTCCAAAGTTCCTTCAATATTGGAACGTGACATTCTTCATTATGGGTTTCCCTTGTTATTCAGCCTTTATAATGTTTAAAATATTATGAAAAGAAACAAAGTTGATTTTAATTTCCTATAGATAAGTCATGTAGAACATAAGTCCTATTTCCAATATTTTAAAGAAAACTCAGTTGCCATGGAAATGGATAATTATAGGAGATTTTTGCCATGTATTATAAATTTTTGCAAAGATAGGGCATAGAGGGAAAAAAAGCATATGCTTCTATGGACAGAAATTTATTTATATTCAAACAACCAAATAACACTGAGGTAAAAGGCTCTGTGTTAGATATTACAAAAGAGATAAGAATAAAATGCAATATAGTTAAGAAAACAATGTAAATATTGATGATAAAATCTCATGTGACAACAGGAAAAGAAAATATGAATTTTGCATGTATACTTTGGGGAGGTCTCCCAGACAAAGTAGAAAGTCAGCTGAGCTTTTAGAGCTGTGTAAGGCTCTGAAAAGTTGACACGAGGGAAATGACACTCTAGTCAGATGAAATAGCCTGATCAAAAGATAAGGGCTAGAAAGCAAAATCATTTTTAGGGACTTAGATTTTATCAATAGCAGAGACAATGAGTTCACGGTAGACAACATGAGAAAGATTAAGTTACGAAATTTAAGAATAAACAATTTGGATTTTATTTTGTAAAAACAATAGATTTATTTTTGACTAGGAAAAAAACATCAGCACAACTATGTTTTAGGAAGATAATACTGTCCTAAGTGGATTCAAGGAAGATGGAATCAAAGTCAACAGAGGCAACAGAAAATATAACCAGGGTCAAACCAAAGTTCTGTCAAAGGGAGGGGAAAAGAAGTGATTATATGGGATTTCGGGGATAAAAACAAGTTTTTGTTACTAATGAGAAGTAGGGGCAAAAAGGAAAAGGAAAGAGAGCATTTGACAATTCTAAATAACAAAGAACATAACATTAAGTAAAATAGAGAATTTCTTAAGTGGAACAGGTTAGGTGGCCAGGCCCAATTTGGGACCTACTGAGTCTGAAGTGTATATGGGGCAGACAGAGTTATCCAGCAAGCAGTTTGAAATCTTGGCATGATATCCAATTAAAAAAAAATAATGGCTTGAGATTTGAAGTTGGAAATCTCAAAGAGAAACTGAATTTGTGGAAATAAAATTGTCTCAAGAAAAATTGTGAGAATATGGTGAGAAAATAGTCAAAGGAAAAATCAAGGAACACAACCACAATTAAAAGGCAAGTCCATGAAAAGAAGAAAGGGTATAATTCTTGAAAACAGGAGTCAAAGGTAGGAAAAGATTCAGAAAAGGAAGATAATGTTTCAAGGGGAAGAATGACCAAAGTCTTCCTGTTCTACGGTGAGTCTCAGCAGGATTAGGAGCGAGGCATTTTTATTTGTCATGGTTAGGTCACTTTACCCTAGAAGAAAACTGCTTCACTGCGGATGAAACCCAGTTGCCATTGACTTAAAGGCAGAATGGAGAGGAGAAAAGGCAGTGAAAAGAGGCTACCCTTTCTTGTTTCAGGAGGGGTTCCTGGCTGCAAGCAACAGAAACCAACTCTGGCTGATTGAACTAGAAAAGCAATTTCTTTAAAGGACACTGAACAGTTGGAATTGAAAGAAGCGCTGGGTAACAAAGTTCAGGGCCGTGCACCCCATGGTAGGGATCCATGAGGACACACTGCCACCACATCTCAGCACCAGGTAGTAAAAGTCCGCACTTTCAAGCCAACTACTCCAGACAAAAGGGGATACATTATTAATGCCATCACAACTGCCTGGAGCTCTCAGTCTCCCTGGAAATGTGGCAACTGCCTTGAAAGTTACTCCCAATTACCGTATCCCTGGAATATGTACACTAGGTTGATGGAGCCTGGGTCATGTGTCCCCACCCTAGTAGAAAAGAAAGCTAGGGAAGTGAGTATCTGGCATTTTCAGCTTTTCTAGTGAAAATGAGAGATGCTCTAAGACTGTGGTCACCAACCCCCAGGTCGCCAACCAGTCCTGATCCATGGCCTCTTAACAACCAGGCTGCAGAGCAGGAGGTGAGCGGAGGGTGAGTGAGAGAAGCTTCATCCGTATTTACAGCTGCTCCCTATCGCTAGTATCAACGCATAAGCTCCACCTCCTGTCAGATCAGCAGCGACATTAGATTCTCACAGGAGCACCAACCCTACTGTAAACTGTGCATGCGAGGGTTCTAGGTTGCACTCTCCTTATGAGAATCTAATGCCTGATGATCTGAGGTGGAGCTGAGGCGGTGATGCTAGCGCTGGGGAGCATTTGCAGATACAGATTGTCATTAGCAGAGAGGTTTACACAATAAATGTAATGCGCTTGAATCATACTGAAACCATCCCCCCAACCCTGGTCCATGGAAAAACTGTCTTCCATGAAATGGATCCCAGGTGCCAAAGAGGTTGAGGACAACTGCTCTATGAGACAGAGCATCTTTTATCAAGATTCATAAAGTAAGGTAATTTTGCAATGTCAGTAAGCAGGTTCAAAGGCTGGACAAGTTACAAGAATACGAATGTCCAACATGTTTCCAAAAGTTTGATACCAGAAAGAAGAAAGCTTGAAGCAGAAATAAGCACTTTCTTTAGAACAGATGAGATTTAAATATAAGAATATAGAGTCAGTGGAAAGGGAGAAACCAAAAGACACAACAGAAATAATAGATATTTAATGACATTGGGCCTATGTAGGAGTCAGGAAATCATGCAATTCAGAGCAGAAGAAAGGCTTTGAAAAGAAAGGGAAACAGGAGAAAGGTAAAGGTAATTAACTTCTGTAGAGAGCTTTCTAAATGCTAAATATAATGCTTGGATTTATCTATATTTAACTTTACTCATCCAATAACACTATTAATTATTGGATTTTACATACTATCCAAATTGTAATGTTAATAGCATATGTATTATGTTTCAGATATTATTCTGATTAACTCATTTAATCCTGATAACTAGATAGGCATCATTATTGACATTTTGCAAATGAGAAAACTGAGGTAGTGAAGTCTTCCTAAGTATCCTAAATTAGGATTCAAACTAAGTTTTGCTAATTCCAAGATTCCTTTTAAGAATAAAATAATAAAGTAAAGTAACGGACATTTAGAGGGAATATTATTCTGAAATCATATACTCCCTGTAGATCATATTGACCAACAACTCCCTATCCTTTAACTTAATGGTGTTCATTTCTATAGGCAGGGTATACAAATGCAGTCTCAAACAGAGAGGTCATTGCTTAGTCTTGAGTTTCAATTTAGATTCTTTTGTGAAGTCCTTAAAAGACATCATCTTGAAAGTCAGGCTTTGTGAAGAAGAATAAAAAAAGAATTCTTAAGTTCAAAAAATTCTCTTTACATATCAAAAGCAAGGCTTAGATGTCTGCATTTACAGTTTTACTATAAGGCACAATACAGAAAGGATAGAAGATATCATCTACAAGATACGTGAGTTTTTGCCACATGGGAAAAGGAACAGCCACTTTGGTGTTTGAAGGAGGTTGCAGAGAAGTAGAAGAGAATAGAGAAGGGACAAGATGATGCCAGTCCCCAGGGTGACTAAAACTCTGCTTCAGAGATATCTGACAATTGGAGGTAAAACCAAATAACATGTAATATTGTATCTAACTAGGGAGGCTTCCCTACAATTATACTTCTTGTACACCCTAGCCATCCAGGAGATCCTGGTGTAGGAAACAGATGCTCTACAGGAACCAATGGGCATGAAGAGAATCTGATTTAGGATAAGGAAATCATGGAGTGTGGGCACCTAGATTTGAACAGTGGATGCCAGAGAAATATCTACAGGACTAGACAGGTACTGCAACATGGGCTGGCTGCATCAGCTACTCAGTGACCTGCCCATAGGACAGGAGAGTTCAATCCTTGCACCGGACTCTTCTGCTGCATAAGGAATAATTCTAGTTTTACTAATCAAAATAATTTAAATTAAAAAATAAATAAATAAAACCTCTCATTTCAATTTGAATGTTAACAACATACTAATCAAAACAAAATTCAAATGACAAATGTTCAATTGATGTTTTACATCATTTTAAAAGATCCATATATCTATAAATTGTCAGGATTGTGTGTGTGTGTGTGTGTGTGTGTGTGTGTGTGTGTGTGTGATCCTTTGGTTAATAAATTATAAATTGAAATAAAAATAAGCAGAAGTAATCAAACTATATTTCTTTGGTATCCTCAAGTATTTCATTTTAATTCACAGAAATATTGGGCCAAGGACACTAGGATATTCAGACAATTTCTAGATGAATTTAAAGAGACTTGCTGTATCAATGACTATTAATTCAAATGAGGTCATACCAAACAACTTTCTCAACTACTCCGAAATTCAGGTTAGACAATGACTCCAGGCCACCTGAGACCAGATGCTACAGGAGGAGAATTATTAGCTTTATCACTAAGTAAATTTTCAGCATCTTCTGTCCTAATTAAGAATGAACACAGCAGCATCCAAATAAGTACATCCATGTGCTCTAACCCTGATTTTTAAATCCGGAGCACACTACCTCTTGGAATAGATTCTACCTAATTCAAATAAAGAAAAGAAAACAGTTACAATCATAAATAATTTTTGATGATAAAGACAAATTGTAATGAATGACCTTATTATTGAGCTAAGGCTATTATTGCAAGTTTTAGGAGCTACCTTTTACCTAAGTACCAAAATTTATTTACAAAAAATTCATTAATACTTAAATTACTCTAGAGACCCCCCCATCAATCTAAAATCGTCATGTGCACAATTTGGGAGATGTGCAGAGACTTTCCAGAAAAGTGAAATTCTAACAGATTAGAATTAGTTTTATCTATAACTCTATACTGTAGTAATTCCTAGAGTCTTTTTGTCATGGTTAAAGTGACAGATCTCCCTTTCTGGAATACATACAGATAGGCATGCTAGCTCTAAATATCGCTATGTTAACAACAATGGGTACAATAAAGATTGTTCTGATAGGCATGTAACCCGTTAATATTTTGCTGGGTCTATATTTTCTCAGTCTGAGTATAACGCTTGAATTACAAATGCACTAAGCATATGAGTAGTCAGATTATTCATTTGTTCAAGTAATATTATTTACAGAATATCCATCACAATGTCAGATAATGAGCTAGGATGCACCAATGAACACGATTAAGTACCTGCCACTATTCTACTCTAAGTCCAGGGTACATTAAAAGGCATTTAAAAATATTTATCACTAATTATGAAAACATAATAATAACAATTTACCATACATTAGCTATTCCTGAAAATATATAATACTTGTAACAGGCCAACCTTATCATATTTGCCCTCGGGTCCTCTAAACAAGATCTTCTTTCAACTTTAAAAATATTTGCCAAAATAAAATAATCAAAGTAGTGGAAGGTTTTGAATAATTTAGTTTAGCATATATTTAGGATACAATTGTCCAAGAAAATCAAATCACCTTAACATCAACACTGAAAAAAATGACTTCTATTAATAAACCTGATATGGTATTGTTATAGATAACGTTTTCTGAAAACTGAGAAGAGAATAAACATTAGTAAGTGCTGTAATTGAAGTATTAAAACAAGAACATTTTCAAGTTTTATAAAGCACTTGAAATAGGAGATAAGTGAGTTGTATGCAAAGTTTACACTACTTGACAGCTACTGATGAAGAATTATGGCGGATGTTCTTTATATTTATAATTTTTTTATAAATGTAATTTATATTTTTTCCTTTTCTAAGCTTAGCTAAACAATTTTCTTCTAAACCTTGAATTTCTGGAACTCCTGTAAATATTTTAAGATAACTCTATTGGGAAATTATGAGGATAACCATCTATCATAGCAATCTTTAACAAATTAGGAAAGAAAAACTGTTCTCATAATTCAAAACCATCTATATGACATACAATTTTCCTTCCTTTGCCTACTCAAGTTAATTTTATTTTTATTTTATGGAAATAGGCAAATTCCTTGAGTATCCACGTTCATAATTTACTTTTATTTCAGAGAGTTTGTGTATCAATCAACCCTCTCGGGGAAACCATTTAAGTTCTCTGATACTTTGTTTCTATTTAGTTACTTTTTTATAAGCAAAATGAGAAATTTGATTTAGACTATAATTTAAAAAATTCCTTCCAGGTTTAAAAGCCCATGACTGATATCGCACTGGTGAAAATAAACTTGCAGATATGTATTAGATAATAAAACTAGCACAGAGCCTATCTCAGAAGAGGTGTTTAATAAATGTTTGAAATGAGTGAATACCTAAAGGACCATAACATTAACTAGGATGATCTGATTTTATCAATGGTATGACAACATTAAACATTATATAGTAAAATAGTAATTTTAAAACATTTATTTTCAGTAGTACAAATTATGAAAACAACAAAGCATTGTAGCTTGGTAAAATTTTTGTTCCATCAAAATCTCTCTTGTTTCTTGGGAATATGTTATAACTGTTTTCTTCCACTAAAAGAAATATAGATCATAAATCAATAATACCATACTGAGTTATTAAAATGTATACTAAATGAAGATAATGATGATAATATAAAATACATGCCCCAAAACATGAAGAGTATAGCCTTCAAACTATGTTTAAAACACAAGAAGACAAGAGTGTCAACCAAATAGAATATGTTATTTAAGGAGTTGGTTGATTTAACTCTTTAGGTTAAACAGATTTTCACACTGATGTGACTTTACTGCTAAGAATTTTCATTAGTTTTACCCTTTTCTAATTCTTAAGCATCAAGACCCCTTCAGTTAAAGGGGGATATATTGGGCATTAGAGATAGTTTCTTCTTGCTTATTCTTATTTCTATTAATAGTTTATCTTCTATAGATCTGTATAATTATGAAAGGAAAGTTCACTCAAATATAGTAATAAAAACTCTATTCAATTTTAAGACTATTGAATATTAACAAAATCAAATGTATATTAAGCTATACTTTTTGCTCCAATTTACTCTAATTAATTTAAAGTTTGTTGGAGAAATATTGTAACATAAGTTTATTGGGTAGCTCTACATTAAATTATTTCTCTCACCTGTTCTTTTTTTTTTTCATCCTGTTTGAGTGAAGAAGCAAAATACTGGAATAAGAAGCAAAAGTAGAAATAACCTCCCATGTACTCAGGAATAGAGCCAGAAAGTAGATAAATTCTAGTCTTCTTAGAGAGAGTATGAATGTGCACACTCCAGAGTCTTTTTCAGGAGTGTAGTAAAAGCTCTGAATGCTTATGAAGTTCTCTGATTACTTTTCTAAATTTTCTCCAGAATTTTTTCTTTATTAATTTCTGTTATCTACAGGACTGGAGTCATTTGGATAAATATTCACTCAATTACTTTAAAGTCACTCAAAATAAATATATCAAAATCTTCATCTTAGAGTCATATATAATTACTTAGCATAGCTCTTTAAACATAGTCACAAGTCAATAAATATATATGATTCCATGAACACTTTATTCTGAGGATGAACAAGGCCAAAAGGTAAATGTATATCAGATGCTCTTTCTTATTTAATCACTACATTTTTTCAATAACCTAAATTTATTATTAGATTAGGCAAATATATTAAGTCAAATGTGCTATTAAAAACATGCAAAAGGCATTCTGGAGATTTAAAGATAAAATATCTTTTTTTAACTTTTGTATTTTAAATATATTTTTGGATATCAATATGTTTAGTATGTTTTTATCTATTAGGTTAGATTAGCAAAATTTTTGCTTTTATAAATTAACATGGTATATTTATTATCAAAAATTGCACTAGGCCCAAACCAAACAAAGATGTTGTGTCACATAAAGATTTTATTTTCTTCATCTCGCACTGCTTTTCTAGAAGCAACATCCTTGGATGAAAATAAAGTAGCCTTAACATTGCTTCTGCTTCCTATGTTATATATCTGTTGATATCAGAAGACCAGGATGCTGCAATAACCGAATGATCATGTATAGAGTGCTCAGGAGAGCATGTGGTACATGAGATGTTGTTGAAGAACTGTTAGTTATTGTTTGCAAAGTCCTTGGACAGCTAGTCACAGCATGCCTTTATAGCTTCATGTCCTGATCTCCCCACCTGAACCAACCTATAGACAATTCACATGGACTAAGCAACATTTCCCAGAGTTTTCAGATTCCTGGGCCTTCACTCATGCTCTTCTCTTCTCCTAGAATGTCCTTCCATCAATGTGGTCATACGGATAATTCCATTAAGACCTAGTATAATTGTTAAGCTTTTCTTTATTTCGTACCCAACACTCTAGTTGAACAAAATTTGTTTTTAACATTATGTGTATCCCTACTTTTCCAGATTATTTTGACTCTTTAAGTGACTAAACAATGAAATCAGATGATAGAATCCAGATTCTGCTTTCTGAGCTCAAATTTATTAATAATATAGGCTATGACATTGTGAGGGTCATGGATTTTTTTGTATTGCTACTTCATTTCATATCATATTTTAAAATAGCATCAATTTATATAAATGGGTTGTTAGAAAAGTTAGGTAAAACAATGCAAGGTGCTTTGAAATGTAAAATAGCAGAACCTAGGAATCTTTACTTTATTGACTGTAAAGAAGATGAGAATATCTTTAGGGGAAAAAACATGTACTAAGAAGCAAAGGTTAACCTTGAAATTTTAGGGAGAATATCATAAAAACTTAAATGGATTGAAATAATAAAAAAAAATTAAAATGCATTAAACCTGTCCTATCCAAAATTATTATTTTTCATGGTGACAGTTTCATGATTCATAGGTTAACAAAATAATTATATATATTAGATTATTTTACTGTATCCCGTCGTCAGGCAAATATCACATTTGAATTTTGCCTAGATATTTCATTCTTTTATATGAGACATATAATTTAGGTAAAAAAAAATAGTACAGAGAAGTGCTGTACTCCTTAGAAAGAAAAATTGAGCTCATGAGCTCAGTGAAATCAAATTATGTGAGGCCTGAGGTACTATGACAGCTTAGACAAAGCTGTGAAAACAGAAATTGCAGGACACTACGTATGTTTGTAAGTTGAGTAGGTATAAAATAAGTTAAGCTGACAATTAGTTAAAAGTCCATTTCAGAAATACTTTTGTGACTTCTGAATCAATGAATGTTTATTTTGCTTACTTTGTGACTCAGCCAAGTTTCAGTATTAATTTTGGAAGCTAGACTACTCAAGAGAAACCTCTCTAAAATTAAGCAAACAGATGTCTGCTGATATCATTTGCTAAGTAATTATTTATACCAAACAATTAGTTGAACTTGTGTAAACAATAAATAGATTTCTAGGCATAATTTTGCAACTGAAATATCCAGCTATATTTTCCTATCAGATGAAAAAGGCAAATATTTAAGGATGAAAAATTATTTAATACAATGTATGTCCATATTTAGGGTTTCTTTCTAATTGTAATACTCATAGTCCTTTCTGAATGTGATAGTAAGTTATTATATTGATTACATTGCAAAGACATTTTGTACTATTTTTGGGGAAAAAACAGTATAAAACTCATAATCAAAAATAGCATTAATTTTTTACTTATCTATGGTTTCAAAAAAATGGCTCTAGAAAAATGTGAAAGATAATCATAAGCCAAAACATGCATTTGAAAGAATGAGGATGTACCTTCACAAAAAAAAAGTGTCAAAGTGAAATATCAGAGATATGAACTGTCAAACTTAGCACTTAAGGAAATCGGACATTCCATACTTAGTAACCTAACATATTCCATAAACCACAATTTCCTCACTTTACCCTTTTACCTGTAAACACTAAGTAAACAGTCAAATAATTGAAAACGTAATCAAATGCGTATGTAATCATAATTCAGTTTAAATGTTTACATAAAATGAGTTTGACCTTACAGATTGCTTTGTGTTTAATAAATACAAATGTAACATTGGCAACTGCCATATTTTCCAAATCAATTAAAATGAATGAATGAAATACACTAGTTACTAATTTTAAGCACACTAAATGTTGTCATATATTTAATTTTTATACTTACTCAAATCTGAGACATAATGAACAGAATATCAGTAAATAACAAGTAATGGCAAAAATACATTCACAGATGAGATAATTTATATTATATCAACATTCATATTTGTACTTTGGGGGTAAACACTAGCTTAACATGCCATACTAGTATTTTTAACATTATTGCATTTTATTTTCTGTCATCTTTTATGTGTACCACTTAAGATCTATAATTTTCTCTGCTTTAACATTTTATCTTGTCTTTGTAAATTTCAAGAGAAATTATTCAAAACTAGCAAGCTGAAAAATAATGTTTACTTTGCGATTTATAAGGAAATGTTTTTCAGGTTTTAAAAAAATATTTCTGCCCAGTAGAGTGAAGAAGTGAGACTAAAGGCAATAAAAAAAAAAATGAAAGCAAAGAAATGAAAACATTAATTTATGTTCATATAAAGTTTCATATAAAGCTCATATAAAGTTTTCTGTTAATCAAAGTTCTCATTACATGGAGCTAGGTTTTCTGTTAAAAAAAATTTACAGACTATATTTCATTGAAAATATATTCTCATGTAACTTTACATTGGTAGCAACATGCCAGAGAATGAACAGAGAAAAAATGTTAAAAATAACTCAAGATACTACTCTGCTTCATAAAACTGACTTATAAATCAGAATGATTATTAAGTATGCTTGGTACATTGTTGTATAAAGCCCAATTTTAAAAAATTAGGTGCTCATAAGATGTCAATTATTTACTCATGGCCTAATGAAAAACTTTCTATCCGGGCAATATTCTTCATTAAATCAACTAACATCAGTTTGAAATGAACATTTGGGTAACGGCAAAGAACATGTATATTTTGATCACTTTTTTATCTCTAACACACAGCACAGTGACTGGCATATAGATAACAAATATTTGCTGAATTAATGAATAAATGAATGAATAAATGACAACTTATATGATAAGCAAAATTTGGATTTTTAAAATTCGATGATAATCTTTGTGTCAACCAATATGTCCCTTGCCAAAATTATTTATCACTTAAATACAACCAAATTTCATTATTATATTTAATTATTAGAAATTGCCTTACATCTTTATTTGATCTCCATAATAAAATTGTAGCTTTAAAAAAATCTCAAAGTTTTATCTTTAATGGTTGCCAAAAATCATGATTATATAATCAAATAATACCATAATTCTTATGGTATTAAGAATCTCTTAGAATTTGATTAATTATCCTTAAAAATTTTCTCAGTTGTATTTAAAATTATGTTTTTATTCATATACAACACGAAACTTCTGAATATATTTATTGGTTCTAATTTTTAAAAATAATTCTCGGTTGTACATTTTTTCTGACAAACTACTAAAGAATGGGAGGAATATATTTGTCCTCAATTAGAAAAGAGTTTTAATTGGAAGAATTCTTCCACTCTTAGGGGATAAATAATGCTTCTCAGCTGTGATCCAATAATATTCATATTAGCAACTAATATTTTAAGTTCCCAATTTTATTTTAAAAGAAAATGTGCTATGCACTACTCACAAGCATAATAGCATTATTTTTTTTTTAAGATTGCTGTTTTCTAATTTTGGAAAATAGTTCCTGTCAAAGTACATAATGACAAGAATATAGGAGATAGAAGAGCAAGACTAGTGTCAAGATGGAGCACAGAATGAAAGAACTAATACGGTTTCCATTTCACTGGGGTCAAAAGTTTTCATCATGGCAATGATTTAATATATGCATTAAAAATGGCTGAGATTTTCAAAGGCAGAGTTATAAGAGGGCTCGTTGTAATCAGAGGAAATAGTATTATCCAAAGTGTGAAAGTGTAAGTTGCAGAAGCCCAGGGAACACGGGGGAAAAAGACAAAATTGAAGCTAGTCAGGGGCAAGTTAGTGACATCTCAAATGCTAAAATTCAGATAAATCCTTAATTTAACAAGCAATAGGAAATCATTGAAAATCTTAAGAAGGGGAGAAATATGATCTGAGCTGTGCTGCTGAAAGCTTAAATTGCATGAAAGCATAGAGTGAGAGAATGAGAAGGCAATGAGAAAAGTTAAAAGCTATAGTCCTGTTAAGACATTTAAAGGTAGAGATATTTTTGAGATAGCCAGCCAGTGTGATTTTGTTCCTAATAACATCTAGGTCCCAACCATTTTGTGACTTTCCTATTATTGTTTCAATGATATTTAGTATGCCAGGTGAATCACAGGAATAAGAGAGGCACTGTTCCACTTTGAGGTGCAAATCGAACTTACTGAGATGCTTAATTAACAAAACTAAAGTCTTGAAAAGCTGTGTCATTATGTATTTGTGTCTCAGTTACAGAGGTGAGTGGGGGAGGAGAAAGAGAGAGGGGTTTGAAATTCCCAAATTTTCCCATCACAGGAAAATTTTGGTAAACTGACCACAAAATTTTACTATGGTTCAAACAGTAGAGAAGATATAGTGTATGATATCAGAACATAATTTCCTTTAATAATAACAGGAAGAAAAAGTTTATGGAGTAGGGAGAAAGTGAGTAAATTCGAACACAATAGTTCTAGACTGATTTTTCTGAGAAAGGATCCGCTACTACCATCCCTCTCCACTGAGCCTCAAAACGATACTGACTTTTAGGGTGTTCTGTGCCAGCAAGGGTAATACTCATTAAGTAAAAATATAATTAGGCAAAGAGAGAGTATAAAATGGCACTATTGGTATTAATATATTTTAACCTTCAAAAAGCATATTTAATATTAACTGATGAATAGTCAGTGATTTGAAAGTGCAAAACACGGTTCCTTTGCTGCTTTGAGTGACAAGCATTCAACATTGGTGCTCCTAAATCTAAACCCGTGAAATTTCATCTGATCTAATGCAAATCCTTTTATTTCATAAAGACAGTAGGCTCATTAGATGTAAATATCAGAATCAACATTGCATCTTACCAAATCTGGCTTTCTGAAAAGTGGAATATATTGCTTTCAACTTCTGCTCTGTAATTCAGTACAAATTCAAGGAGAAGTGAAGAATGAGATCCTTCTATTGCCCGAAAAAATGCTTTAATCTAATAACTTTTGGAGATCTCCTTTGCCTGTTCTCTACTGAATTTAAGAAGACTTTGAAAAAGAAGCCTGGACAATCAAAAAGATGTTTGACTGCTTATCATGCTACCTGTAAAGAAGAACACGCATATGCCAGGGAGATAGGGTTCTCAGATTGGGTGCTATGCTTAGGCCATCAGGTTTGACATTTCATTTGCAATAAAAGTTACAAATGCTGGAAAGACAAGACCCAGCCCAGTGGGAGTAGGTTCTCTAAGTGCTGTCCCTGATATTACCATATAGATGGAGATATAAATATAAATGAAGCATGCTATCACTTGTTGAATCGGATTGTATTCGATGTTCAGACAGTTTAAGATTTCCGCATATTGCATACCAAAGCACAAAAAGAAAGTATCTGTTTTCCTTAAAGGCCAGGTAACACATTTAAATCCTAAGAGAAATGAAAGGAAATCACTATTGGAAAAATGATAAACCTAGTAAATACAACAGAATAACATATAGTTAGGTGAAGAGCAACGCCTTGTATTATAAAGCTGCTGGACTCATTCGAAAAGAAAAGGAAAACCAAAAGTATATTATTACTTATTAATTTCCACTTATAGAATTAAGCATTTTGTTTCTCAACATTTTCTTAAGATGGCTATTAGTACTTCTGCTGAATAAGTGGTTTTGAGCAACAACGACAAAAGTTTTGGCTGCTCGATATATTAACAAAAACAGATAAATCTGAGACCACTCTGCCTAATGTAGTTTATTTTTCTACAAGGCCAAGTTGTAAGAGAGGTAGTGAGGTTGGAAAGAGTGAGGCCGGAGCTGGCAATAGATTAACTGGGCAAGACTCTTTGGCATAGACTGAACTTCCTTGAAAGAGTCCACTACAATAGAAGATTGAAACTGAAGCCAGATCAATATAAAGGAAGTATCGGTAACTTAGTAGGTGGAAGAAAATACAGAGATGAGGAAAGACTTCTTTCCTTTTTATTAGGGCTACAAGAGTATGTCTTGATGGGAAGAAATCATTAGAAGGGATAAATGAATGATGCAGGAGAAGAAATGATAACCAAAGACATCCCAGAAAAGAGGGCAGCAAACGAAATCTCGGGCATGAGTGAAGAAACTGTTTTGACAAGGGGGGGAATATGTCTTGCAATTAATGGGAGGGAAGACAGAAAATGGGTGCAAACACAGGTTGACTTATGGATTTGGTTTCAGAAAGATGAATAAATTCCTGTTTTATAGCTTTTATTTATGATTAGTCATCTCCATTGGGCCCTCACCATTGCTCAATATTTCAGGATATTTTAAAGCTTTTCTTAAATTAAAATATATTTTTTTGATGACTCTAAAAATGCCTTGAGAAAAAGAGGAATAAATGTGAAATTTGGGGGAGACAGCATTTATGACAACACAAAAAAGTAAATTTCCAAGCATTAGAACAATTGTAAGGTACAAAAAAGTAGGAAATTTTTCATTAATAGACAAAGTAAAGGAGAGAGTAAGTGATAACAGTGGTTTTGTGAAGCAGAAATAGCATCTAATGGTTGATCTGACCATAGCATACAAGGATGATTTCATTTTTTTAATGCTTTATTTGTATTGTAATCTATTTTTAATTCTTACAATGGAAAGCTCCAAGTGCATACAGTAGTAGAATAGTATAATAAATCTCTCTTTGTCCATCACCCAACTTCAACAATTATCAATTCAGGAACAATATTCTACACCTAGATCTCCAACTACCTACTCCTTATATTTTGAAGCAAGTCCTAGACATTACATTAACTCATCTGTAAATATTTCAGCATTATTTATAAAAGATAAAGCTCTTAAAAACAGTTTTATTATCACATCATTAAAATATTAACAATTTAATAATATTAAAAATTTCTTATTATGTGTCCAATTTTTATGGATGCTTTTAAACAGAAGTTTCTATGATTCTAACCAATCATAGAAATCATTCTTGTTCTTGAATTTTCTTTAATAGAAAATTGTCACCCAGTATAAACTGTATAATTGATTTTTAGAAAATTTTAATCACTTTTCCTTCCCCATTAATGTCCTGTTCCCCTTTCTATTTTACCAACTTTGTTTGATAGTTTCACCAGAAGACTAATAGAAATAAAGAGAAATATAATTAAATACTTTCAAATATACAAAGGAGTAGCAAGTAGAATAGAGAGGTCTTTTGTTCTATATCACCTATAAAACAAAATTAGTGTCATTAGATGAAAATGATCAGGAGAACTAACCCTCTCTATATGTTCAGAACTCCCAAATTGTGTCTTAAATCTAATATCTCAACTGAACTACAGGCTCCTATTTCCAAAGTTCTTTTTGACATCTCTAAATGGATATCTAGTAGGCATCTCAAACTTAGCATGACCAGCCCTCAAAATCATGAGATACCATTTGAAGCCTCTAGATTTTAGGATTTCTTTTTTGATGCCACAAAGTTATATGTTGTTTTTATACTAAACATGGGCTTTGGTACCAAACTGCTTAAGATTGAATTCTACTTAATATTAATAGCTATGTGATTTGGGGCAGGTGGTATCTCTCTCTGTCCCTATTTCCTCAACTGTAAATTGGGGATTGTGTTAACATAGTACCTACAGCAGTTAAAAGAATGAAATAAATGAGCACTTAGTACTGTACCTAAAACAGAGAAATACTAAAAAAAATCAATTAAAATAAAAATCAGGCATCAATATTTTTATATGATCCAATTTCGATTTTCTCTAAAGGCCTTATTATCTGGTATTTGTCTTAAAAGTATAGCTATTTATTTATTTACTTCTTTCTATCTTTTAAATATATATATGTAAAATGCCTGACACTCAATAGGCTTTCAAGAAATACTGGTTAAAAGAATGAATGACTTAAAAAAATCTCTTTATGCTCAAGTCAAGCTTCTTAAGGGCAGGAGCTCAGTCTATATGGCTCATTAATAGAATTCCAGCTCTCAGGACTGTGTGCCTGGTATGTCTTAAGAGCTTAATAAACCTTTGTTCAACGAATAAATGAGACTCAGTTGAAGAGAGTACTTTAAATAATTAAAGGTATATAAAAATGGATTAGATTGCCTGGTAAGATACAGTGTCCCATCACTGATGTAAGAGTTATCTTGACTTAAATCTTTACCAGGCAATTAAAACAATCCTGAATTCTAGGTAGATATACTTTTCTTTGTGTCCTCAAATAAACTCTATCTCCACTAAATAAAATGTATACAGGGTATTAGAAAACATTATGTTTTAAGAAATGAAGTAGTTACATGTGAAAATGTACTGCCTAGGAATTTACCATAGTTGTTAAACCTTAAAATATCCCTTTAATTAACATGTTGAGTATTTTAAGTGTACCATTTTGTCTCTCCTGACAGATACATTTCTGTGATGAATACATTTAACTATTTTATGATATATTTTCCGATTTTCATTTGAATTATTTGTGAAGGATTAAAATCAAACTTAATTAGATGGCTTCCTGAATAACAGGCTACACTAGAATATCACATGGGAATGGAGTTTAGCTATTCAAGGCAATCAATGTTAAAACACGATCTTCAGCTCCTAACTTTTATTTCTAAAAGTAGTGTCATTCCAGTTGGGTAATTAAGTTTCTTTAGGAGAAAGGTACAAATTGTATGGAATATTCAAAATTTCCTCCTTAATGAAACATGATGAATTATTACTTACTTGAATTTTGGAAGGTGAAGATTGTGCTTTGTACTTTTTATAGACTCTAACAAAGGAAATGTAAATATATATTCTAATATTAAAATTTGTGGAGTAATTTATAAAAAATAATTTCTAAATATTATCATTCTAAATCTCCAAGAGTAAGAACTTAGAAAATAATATTATTGAAGTTTTAAAATACTTTTATTAAATATTGCTAATAAATTGATATTTTAAAACTTAAACATATTTAATATTTCGAGTATAGCTTATACCGCTATAACAAACACACCAAAAGTGAACCAAAGTCATTTAATGTTCTCCTTTTCTATTATATTTTCCCCATAATTATACTATATTTTCAAATATCAAATGGTGTAGTATAAGGAAAGAAACAATTTATCTAATATACAAAAAGAGCTTGATGTTTAAATTTGAAAATAATTTATACACACAAACTAATAATTCTTTAGAAATAAAGCACAATGTCAATGAGATCATTTTTCATTATTTCTGTGCAACTATGAAGGATCTAGTTAATAATAGTTATCTCATTTTAACAAAATTCAGCAAGAAATATTTTACTTATTCCCAGGGTATATGTAATTTCTCCTCAGTTAACTTTTTCTCATGAACAAGTACTTTCCCCTTTTTCAAAATTTCAAGAAGCTATAAAGCAAAATGGTCTCGATGGACCTGCTGAAAAATAGTACCTACCAAATTTATACAACAGAGTTTCAGGGAATCAATTGGTACTGTCCTTATTTTTAATCACTGTTCTTTTTGCTCACCACAGATCTATACTGAACACTAGGTAAGTGTCTAGGTTAGTGCAATTACCTAAATATAATTTTCTAGATTGCATTTATCAACTCTACTCTTAAATGTTACCTCAAATATTGGCGATATTTTATATAAATTTTGCTGGGGGTCTCAAAAGATAATTTTTATTGATCAGAACACTTCAGGACTCCAGCACTCTACTTCTGCAAAGATCCCAACTACAGTGGATATGCTCGTATACCCTTCTCCATCCTACTACCTCCTTTTTTTTCTTTTTGTTCATGATCTGCTAAAAGGAAAATGCAAATTTCAGATAATGCATTAGAAATAATAAAGTCTCTTGTTCTAATTTGCTACTTGCACAAATTGAGGAAAATCAATTCTTCTCAAATGGTTGTTCTGAGCAAGCATGTAGAACAATGCGGAGCATGAAACAGACAATTAATAAATAGTGTTTGGATCATTTTCCTTTTATAATTTTATTTAATCCCTAAAACTAGCTATTTATTTTTTATGGCCATGTTTCCTAAGATAGTCTTTACATAATAGGTACATTTAAAAAAGACTTTTAAAGATATTTCTTTACTGATATTTTTTACTGAAATATTTCTCCCAATCACTTTCCTTTCCCAAGACTAACACTTTATAGAATATTGCTTTAAAAAACAAAGAAGTTTTTAAAAAAGAGTAGAACTAAGCTACTAGAAATTTATGATACAGATTTTGAATACATGGAATTTTATATTTGTATTCTTAAAAGTGCTTCAATATTATAACTAATTAGAACAAATTTCTAATAAATTATATTTGAACAGACTCATAGTGACAAGATAAAATACCTATTACCATGCCATGACAGTTTTATGTATTTGAATTGAACTTTTTTGATAAGGTACTGAAACTTTTTTAATGACAGATTCTTGTAAATTGAATAGGAAAAGGGTGGAGGTATCTAATCAGATATCTATTGGTGAATTTTTGGTATGGTTAGCTGGCCTGGGTATTTCTTCCATTAATTGGCAATTTAATGTGAGAAAGAACTTGATGAAAACATAGAATACTAATGAGCTTGGCTATGAAGTTTTGGAGACCTCTGAAATTTGGCTTCTTGACTATTACAAGGATTAGTAAATGTAATCTCATTATTTTATAATGAACTAATGGCTGCTGTGCACAGTCAAAACATACTACATTTTTATAATAAGTTTATAGTAATCATTGTAATAGATATGATCCTTTTGCAAAACGAACAAACTGATTTTATTAATCACATTCTGAAATTTTAGAAACAAAGATATGAGGAAAATAAATAACTTGTAGAAAATCATTTGGAAGAACTAAAACTCAATTTAAATGTCCTTGAATCCCAGGATAGTGATCATATATGAATATATTAATACACAAAAATATGCATATGTTACCACACATGTCTCTGAAAGGAATTAGACATGAACAATGAAAAAAAGTTTTGCATTTTATTTGATTTATTTAAATATATCTATTAATTCTATTTACATTAAATGGGATAAAAGGGCCTAAGAGTTAAAATGGTAATAGTCAAATTTAGGAATAAATAAAAGAACATGGGAAGATAAAAGAAAGGAAGTAAAAAAGGAAGGGAAGAAAAAAGAAAAAGAGGAAACAAAGGGGAATAAATTTCATTAATAATTTTAAAAAGCAAAGGAAGCTCCTTGCCTATAATTCAATATTTGGAACACATTATTGTGTGTCTATGAAGGTGATGAGAGGCTTTATAAGCAACCTTATAGTGTATATAAATCTATATTTGTTACTAATGAAAGGAAATCAATATATTAGAGGAGGTTATAAAGGAAAATACTATGTTTTAATAAACTTTAAAACCAAAGAGGTGTGAGTTGGAGAGCGGTAAAATAATTATCAATAATACAGTCTAGGATAAAATAAAAAACAATTTCCTGAATTGAAAAAGTTGCATATAACTGTTATAAATTTCCAGCAGAATGCTCAGCAATCTTTCTAGTAATCTCTCACTTTCAGTTCTCCAACACCATAGGTATGAGTTGAAGCCCTTTTTAAATGCATTCCAATGACAATTACTGTATGTCACATAAAGTATTTACAACCAAAGTTAATTATCACTTCTTTACAAGAAGAAAAATAATGTGCTCAAAAAAGAATTTTTATTAGTACTTACAGCATCACTATTTAAAGTGAATTTTTAAATTCTCTATTAAGTCAGGATTTTTAGTATTAGGTAAAACTACAAAATTTCAGTTTTTTAATTATAAAATCAAAGTATTTCTATGCAAACTTATGGATCATAGCCAATAAATATGGAAAAAGGAAACTTCAGTTTTTACTACACTGTGTAATTTGACACAGACATGACAAAAAATAAGAACCTGTTTGTATGCTCATAATATCCTGAAATAAAAATTAAAAAATAAAAAAAATAAGAAACAAAATTCACAATTTTGTAAAATTAAAACACAATACTCAAAATGAAGAACTAGTTTTTTGAATATACAAAACCTATCCTTATTAATCATATGTGGTATTTCACATGGGAAAAAGTTGAATAAGTACATACTTTTCATTTTTCTAGGTATCATCTCGTAATAATTTTTCACAGTTTAAATATTAAATATTCATTATGTTCAGAAAACACAGACAAAACAGAATTCTTCTAGGGTTGGGAGATCCACTATTTATATATATATTCTTATGAATTAATGTATTGAAAATGATTTTAGGATATCTATTCCAGGTCAGGATAAGAGATAGAAGGGATGAGAGTGGAATACTGAGATAAGAGACTTTAAGAAATTTACGGGCGGTGATAACACAGCAAAGAAAGCAGTCAATTAAGACAGATGATAGAGGTAAGAACAGAATATTAAGAGGAGGTGTACACATCTATGAAAGAAATAATCCAAACAAACAAGGTAGAATGAGGATGAGTGAGGAAAGGACATTGTAAACAGTGGAAAAAGCATTGGCAAGTTTGTGAGATTTGTGAGGTGCGAGGGAGTAATGCCCAAATCATGAACTGTAAGATGTTCCGTATCCTTGTAGCTAGAATTTTACATGAGATAAAGGTAGATGATTGGGCCGAAAGGTTCAGGAATATCATGTGATGAGGAACGTTGGATGATGAAAAGTTTGGATTTTATCCTCAAGAAAATAAGAATTGAGAACTAAAAAATTTTACCATCATCTTTTGAGCACTACTTTGTAAAAAAGGATATTTCAGGCTCATCTTGAACTTTGAGTGCCCATCACTGAGTCCTGCTTTCTTTTAGTAAAGAATGGTATTTAAGATCTGAGTGCTTGTGCAATCGTTGTTTCTGAGATGCTATTGCTTGGCCCTCTCAAAAGATACAGTTAGGAAAGACACATGTTATAGGCATACCCACACACACAGCTATCTGTATCTATCTATCCATCCATGTAAAGTCAGAAGTTCACACCAATGCCTCTAAATCCAATCCAATCGTTCAGGTCTCAGGTAGCCTCATATTTTGGGGAATCTGGAAACCATGATTCATCTAGGGATTGCTAATTCTATTCTCATATCAACAATCACTTTCTGAATGGGTTTATGGAAGGATTTTGACCATTGAAACAGAAGGAGTTATCTACTGGATAAATTTTCTATGCAAACTTCTTAATAAAGAACACGGAAAAAAAGAAATCTTTTGTGTCTACCTTTGGGTGCTGTTGGTTGAGAATGTGATGCTTGAAATTAATTGAGCCATCTCGAAATTATAAGGAGAAAGAACTGCAGAGAAGTGGAACTGAAATCATGCTTTCATGGGATGGTTGAATTCATTACCCCTGGATCCATCTTATCTTTATACCTTTTTATTATGTGAGATAATAAATGCCCTAATTTTTCTTTAAATCCAGCCTTCTGGTACCCGAAGCATAAATACATTATACTATTCAGAATCCCCGAGGTTGTCCTTAGTTACCCACCTGAGAAAATTTACAATGTTTCCTCCAGAATCCAAGTCATCGTGAAACATCAGTCTGGCTCTAGTCTAACTCTATTTCCACATGACCACTTTCCCCTGTGCCTGTCATCACAGAGAACATGTAGAAACTTGGTGTCACATGCTTTTACTTCTCTGTGTCTTCTGAACCATAACCTGGATGAACAATGCCCACCAACTCACTTGCCCTACTCCCAGACTTATTTGGCTCTTAGGATTAGGCCCAATCATCATTTCCTGTTTTGTTTTGTTTTTTTTAATCTCCAAAACAAATTACTTATGTTTTACCTTAGCAATCACATGCTTGTATCTGGTATCTTCCCTAATTAGACCACTAGATTATAAACTCTTTTTGTTTAGTGGGGCTGGTTGAACCTGAAGAAAAATTCAAGAAGTGACTGATAAAATGGAATTAACATCTACCCATCTTTAGAAACTGTGCTAATTATTTTTTAAAATTGGAGGAGAGAATAAAATTGAATATAATAGCTACTTGAAATGAAGGACGCTCTAAGTATTATAAAAAGAAATAACAGATTTGGTGTGCTTGTTTTTATTTTTGTTGACACTGCAGAGAGCAGGGTTAGAGGCAGAAACTGAAGGAACAGATTCAGGAGGAAATATGCAGGACTGGGCCCAAGTACATTTAAGTGCAAGGTGACATCGAGAAGGTGGAATTCTTGCAGCAGAGCCCTGATGACACGTGGCAGAGGCCCGCAGCGGCATGTGAGAGAGCAGCAGCAGGACTAACAGGACCAGATCCATAGCTGAACATTTTAGACTCTCCTCCGGGGCCTGCCAGAAATATTTTATAGGAGGACTTTTCAAAAGGCCTGATGGTCTGGAGAGTTTTAAATGTAATCGAAATTTGAGCAACTATACTAATGTGACCTTATTTTTGCCCAAAAGCACTATCATTTTTGCTATTCGAGGCGCATCTATGTTCCATTCCATCTATAACAATGCCTTACATCTAGTAGGCATGCAATAACTATTTGCTTGGCTGATACAAATAAATTTGCCTAATTCTTCCATTAACCATGACCAGTCAGTCCATCCTTGATAACTACCCAGGAGGTAGAAATACCCTGAGTTGAAAAATATTTTTTTAACTTCAAAGCAATTTTACAAAATAAGTACAACTGTATAATAAAGGAAGTTTGTCTTTTTTCTTTTTTTCAGGAGCAACAGGTATAAAAGGTAGTAAAGGTAGTAAAAGAAGCAGTAAAGGCACTAAAAATCTTCAATTCATAGGATTTTTAAAAATTGTCATGCTGCAAATGCAAATTTGTGCCCGCAACACTTTGCTGTCAAAAGAAATTGATCTCTGAGTGAATGATAATACTTAAGCTCGTGGCCTTTCTGAGGAAACGCACCTGCAGCAGAATGACAAACGAGGGGGGGGCAATTATTTGGCACCTGGTCTCCACAGTTACAAGAACCTGTTTTGAAATAGAAGAAGCACAATCTCCTGAACAGTAGAACTGATTAAATTTATATTTTTCAGGATCTCTCAATTCTATCTCACATATTGCTTAGACTTACTTTATCCCTATGGTATCCTTAGTAATTTCTAAGAGGAATCATAACGATTCATAGACTATTTACAGATTCAAATATTAAAGCACCATAGCTCTTTGGCCAACCATATTTCTCTGATTGTACCCTGTGTGAGATGACACATGGTTCGGCTTGTGACTATCCAGGGAATGATGACAGAAGCAGGGACCAAGTCAATTACAAAGAGTTCTTTCCAAACTGAGAAGAAATGATCTTTGTCATAAGACATCTTCTCAGACAGCATTGCTTTCATGACTCTATTTGTCTTCTGCGTGACAACAAAAGTATACTCCAAAAAACCTTTTTTGTCCACTTCAAGTTTTTGCATACACACTGTATTTTCAATTCCACATTTATTTTTTACTTTATTATAATCCATATGTATGTTGAATACTTTGCTGTTAAGTACACAGTGCTGCATAGTAAACGAATAGAGCATATCTGGTAATTGCAAATCTGTGACAGAATCATTGCTCTTATCTCAATTGATTCACCCTTTCTTCAATAAAATTTCACATGAAAACATCCATTCTCATCTTGTCTATCCTTTAACAGAATATGTAAAGAATCTTTAAATAGTTTGCACTCTACCATTATAAATTATGACTATCTCTTAAATCAAATGGCATACATTTCATCTTATTTTAGGACCACATAATTTCATGCTTGAAACAGTCTCTGATTTTGCTTTTATGATTATCTAAGTTATTTTATGATAAATAAGCTACAGAAATATTTTTATTAATCTGGTGTGGACACTGACACATACTTGGAAATTCTTTTCATTGTACAAGCATAAAAATCCAAATATTATGAGCCTATACTATACACACACATAGACAGAAAGAAAAAAGTACAAAAGGAAAAACACTGACAGATAGACAGTGATTAAGATAGTCATGTGTGTTGAGATCATGGTTGTGTTTCCTCTTCTAAATTTGTAAATTTTCTTGTGTAAATAAATTAGGAAAATAGAAAGTAGCCTCTTAACTCATCAGAGACTTAACAGAGGTATCTGGGTTTTAAATTTTATACGTTTCCTAAATATATAACAATGAATTTATACTACTTTTATTATTAGAAAATAATGATTTTAAAACATTATATATGGAAAATTTATTTTAGATAAAAAATGTACATAAGTCTCACTCTAATTCATCTACAGGTTTTTTCTCCTATGAGCAAAATCAGTGGGTAATATCAAGTGCCTGCATATTGGAATAAACTTTCAGTCTATTCACTGTCTAAAATTTCCATGAAAGCAAAATTTTTTAAAAAGGAGATACATTTAATATATTCTGGGCCTAAACCCAGACTTTCATTAGACCTCTTGTGATTTATTGGGCCTCTGAAATTGAAATAGTTTTAAAAGAGCTAATTCTCATTCCTGGGTTAAGTAGACTTTTTTTTTTGTCTACATAGGTAGATTTTTTTTTTTTAATTTTATGATCATGTATAATGGTTCTCATTTCTCTGGGTTAAAGTTTAAAATGTATACCCTTTTTCTAATTCATATTTATTTGTAAACTATAAATTAACCTATTCTGGGTGAATCCCTTGGGCAATGTTTAGCCATACATCTTAATGAGGTAACAGATTAATTCCTAAAATTTTTGTGTATGGCATTTTTCTTAAATCTAGGTGTTTTATAAAGGCACTAGGGAAACTAGATAAGTGAGAAATATCTGTTAAAGCAAACAAAAGTCCTCTTGTAAAACACATACATCTTAATTAATCATATAATGCTAATTTTTAATTGGATCTTCAATGAGGGATAAATTTTACTATGTACTATAAAAATTCTTGATATACAATGTTTATAAAAATCTTCCACACTAACAATAGTAAAATTAACATGAGATATGTTTTTAGTAGCAATTATATTAGATTTGACTCTAAAGTAAGCTTCTACATGAGTTATTTTTAATGAGAACTTATTCCCTAGATGTACATTATTACACATGATATGTGATACCAATAGTATACAAATAGCAATTATTTCATAACTCTCGATGCAATGCATTTTTAAAAATATCTAATAGATATATTTAAATTTGATATGTTGTTTGAAGTAGAAGCAAGTATTAATACCATGTAATAATTTTATAGTATAGAAGAAATAAAATTATAAGTTTATTTCTATTTGCATTTGCAATCCATATAGGGCTTACTTTCAAGAAGTTTAAGTGATATGTTAAGATTGCTTTTACTTAAAAACAAGTAGCATTTAGAAAAAGAAAGTTCAAAGGAAAGTAGCAGTGTAAAAGAGGCTGTTCTCTTTTTCAAGATATGTCAGTGAAAAAGTTTAAAGTAGATCAAGCTTCAATAACATAAAATTTAAATTCATCTAGGAAAAAGGCTTTGACTCTCAGCTCATGATGCTTAACTTCATGCAACACTTCGCAACTCTGGTTACTGAGATTTAATAAAACAACCATGAAAAACTTTGTTGATTCATTCGTTCACCCTTTCATACACATTTAATGTGTGTCTACTTCAATGGCAAACATTGCTCTGGGTGCTGGGATATAAAAATGAATAAGACACGGTTCATGTATTCAAAGAGTTTATCAAATTGTGAAAAGATAATGGATGAAATCAGAGAGTTTTATAGTCTGTAGCAGGTACCATGATTGAGATCAGAACACAGTAGAGTTGGGAACACAGAGGTGCAGCAGCTGAGTCGGTCTGAATGGGAAGAGGGAGATGGTAAAGCTTGAGGTGAGTCTTAAAGAATTCCTCAGAGTTAGCCAGATGGAAAATGTTCATGGGGTGAGGAAAAATGCACTGCACTTTGGGCAGAGATAATAGCAGCGTGTGTAAAGGCATATAGATATGAGAAATTATATACTCAGGTCAGTAGAAAGAGTCTCACTGGAAAAATATGCATCAATTTTTAAACCAAAGTTTTTAAAATAAACAATGCAGTATTTCCTATGTTGCCATATTTATACTATTTTCAGTTGCATAGCTATAGCTCCCTTCTGAAGAGAACTAACAACAATATCTGAGATTTTTTGAGACAGAAATATTCTTGTACAGTTTAACAACATTTAAAAAAGGAAAAAAATGCACTAACAATTAGTATGGAGCATGTGAATCAAGAAAAGATGCATTAATTTTACTTTACAGTGATATAAGTATTATATTTTAGTCAATTCCAGCAATGAAAGCCACAGAAGTCATGAGAAAGACAGATGCCATCATGCAAAGCAATTCTATCACTGAATTTATCCTAGTGTGTCCTGCTCATAGTGAATATGAGCTCTTTATAATGGTGTATAATTAGATAAACAAAAGAACGGATGGCAAAAATATTGAGGAAATGCCGGCACACTAGTTCTGGACTTGATTACATTAGGTTGACACTGTATCAATGTTAGCTTCAAAACACTGACTTTAATTTCATAAATACATAAATCTGTCTCAGTGACATACAGAGAATTCTCAGGTACTCTCTTTTTTAAAATTGGTATAGTGCCAAAAAAGTAAATACCTGAATTTAAACTCCCTTCAACTAATACAAAATCAACTATAAGGAATTAAAATCAGGGGTGTTGTCCTCTTGTATATTCCTGGATAGAGCTGGAACGCATTCTACTAAGTGAGGTATCCCAAGAATGGAAAAATAAGCACCACGTGTACTCACCATCAAATTGGTATTAACTGATCAACACATAAGTGCACATATAAGAATAACATCTATTGGATGTTGGGCAAGGGGGAGGGAGGAGGGGACGGGTATATGCATACACAAAGAGTGCAATGAGCACCACCCGAAAGATGGATATATTTGAAACTAGGACTGGGGGGGGCAAGGGCAACATACGTAACCTAAATATCTGTACCCCCATAATATGCTGAAATAAAAAAAAAGAGAGAAAAAAATCAGGAGTGTTGTATAGTTATTCCAAAAGAAAGTCTTTAGTCAGATAAACGCAGTAAGTGGTAAGAAAACTGAGTCACTGAGAGGCTAAGCAAGTTGCTCAGAGTCAAAGGTGGAATTTACAACACTGAGAAATATTTAGGGGGTGCCTAGTCTGTGCCCAATTTTGAGTTAGATCCTAGGTTGCCTGGCTCCATGCTTTTAGCATCTATACCATGGGACCTTTAAATGTCTTAACCATTTGATTAAAAACAAAGATGACTACCTCACTTTATATTAAATAACTTCCTATATTTGTTAGTAAAACTATTATATTCACATCAAAATCCTGATTCCCTGAAAAGTGTTTAGATTGGAAAAAAGAATTAAAATAGTTTGCTAAATATCTTACTGATTCTTTTGTATATTTTATCACGAGCCATATGTGAATGAAAAATATTTCTAAGGTACAGTGCTGTAATGAATCTAACTAATCAAACTGCAAAGTGAGTAATGAGACAAAATATGAAATATTTAATGAAAACTATGCTATTTGAAAGAAAATCAATTTGTTAATAAACTTCAGGGGTATGTTCCTTGGAACGGAGATAATAAAATAGCTGAAATAAAATATACTTGCTTTTAAAAAAAGGTATTGTTGAATAAGCATGATTGTAGCATAATAAAGGCCCAACTATAATTTTATCTCACTGTTGCTTTAATATTTTTTCAATGAAATAGCAGTCTTTTGCCTTATATGAGAATTTGGCCAGGTCCCATGAATTCTCTGCTCACACTGAAATCAAGTCACTTGAAGTAATGTAATAGCCTTGATTCAGAAATTAAAACTGTACGTTCTAAAATGCTAATTAACACCACAGTCTTCCTTCACTATAAGATTTGTTTGCTCACATGTCCAGATCAGGCCTGTCTTTGGTGGCTGTGTGCCTTCAGGAGAGGCAGGCATTGTGGTCAGCTCCGCGTCCTTTTTATTAATATATATGCTCTCTTTTTTACATATGCTAAGTCAGAGGCAGGCACACAGAAAACTGTTCTTTCTCTTTGACCCTGATAATGAGTTAAATATGCTATTTTATCTTGGGAATGAGAAAGCAAAGAACATTTCCAGGGGAATATGATCCATATTTATATTGATGGGTTTTCACTTACCTTAGATCAGTATTTGATAGGTTTTCTCTTTCTTCTACTTTTGGTTGTTTGTGTCATTTTAAGAATTGGATTTTGTTGAAAATCATGTTTAAGAGAAAATATATTTGATATTTGCATATTGTTTTTCAGGTTGCATATTATTGAGGCGCCAAATATGTGGAAGGGTAAGAAACAAATTGTCAGGTTGCTGAATGTATACTCAGGTAATATATTTATACATGGGTAATGAATTACACACTTTCAAACAAATACTGACCATTAAGGTCAAGTAAGTATCAACAGTAAATTATCTTAAATTTGATCAATAATTATTTTTGTATCTAGAAGTCGTCAAAGTTAGTAGATATCAGGCTAAGATTCAATGCTATTTACTACTGATTTTTTTATCCCAATCTTGACCAGTCAGGGCTCACTTCTTATAATAACTATTAGACACATGTCTTTTCCTGAAACAAGTTTAATCACTCAGAATCCACATTCCATTTCAAGTACCAAAGCAGCATGTTTCAAAAATGTCACAAAATAACACTATTTTGTTAGAAATTATTTTAAATGGTGGAGATAGTACAACCAAAATTTTCTCAATAAATAAAAATAATTGTATTGCTAGCTCAAATTATTTTAATGAAAGTACTTTCCCTTCTTAAAGAAAATATTTTATTTTTTAAAACTATTTCTTATAGATTCATCTAAAAGTTTAAAATTAAGTAAGTATATTTTGGCTCAAAATCCATATTTATAATTAGATAATAAAATTAATAGCACATATTTTAAAAACCTAGAAAAGAGATTTTCATTCAATTATTAGGGATATGGCACATAACACAAGTAAAATATTTTCATTCATATGAGGTGTTATCTGTCTTTAAAATAATAAAACTAGTTAGTAGTCATAGAAGTCTAGTAGAAAAGGGAGAAAATAGGATCACTTTCCTCTTAGCTAATTTCTTTAGCTGACATAATGGATAGATTCTTAATGGTAAACTCGGCTGGATGTGTTAGAACTTTGACAAATCTATATTAGCAGTATTATTAATATTCTGGAATGTGGACTAGGAACAAAAAGTCATTTTTCATTGTTATTTTGCCGTCATGAAGCCAATCATCAAATTGGTAATAGTAGGAAAAAGGTTACAGGAAATAGTTTGCATCACTGAGCTTGATGATAATATAAATCTCTAATGGGGTGCAGGGATAAGGAGAAATATTTAAAGTCCTCACAGGAGAACGAAGATGTTGGCACACAGTTTATATAATACATGTAACAATTTAGTTTGAGGAAGCCCAAGTCTTCAAATCAAACCTATCGAAATGCTTTTATCAAACACCCATTTCTGTATGACCGTTTTCCAAGTCAGAATATGAGAGAGAGACAGAGAGAGAGAGAGAGAGAGAGAAAGAGAGAGAGAGAGAGAGAGAGAGAGAGAGAGAGAGAGAGAGAGAGAGAGAGAGAGAGGGAGGAAGTTTATCTATTTAGAATACAAAAAAGAGAACAGGTGTTTTGAGGTACTCACATTTTCCTTTATAAGACAACTTGTTAGTCCCTATTTCTTGAAACACTTCCTCTGATTGCTACTGGTTCTCTTTTGTTTGTTTATGGGTGTTATTTTTCTACCTTCATTTCAGGTTCCTCTTCTTGCTCATCCCTGACTTGTAAATATAGTCAAGATCCCACCCATTGTGATCTGGTTAGTTTTTTCTACACCTTGAAGACCACATTTCCCTCCCCCCGCCCCAGATTAAAGTAGCCCCTGTCTGCAGATGACTTCCAGGATTGTCCCTCAGATTGTTCTGTCTCCTGACACAGATTCCTTTCATGAAGTACATAGTGAGAATTTTCACAAGTATTCACCTTGTTATCATTAAAAAAAGTTTAAAACTAAACTATCATCCCACATTCCAGCTTTCCTCTGAGCTTCCTTATACCTGTCATATAGTTAGCCTTTTCTTTCAGAACTAAAATCTTGCAATAATTTTTGTTTTTTTCTTTCAAGTAACACTGAGTTAGTCTCTAAGATGTGTCAAATCATCCTTCATACTGACTCTGACCTCATTGTCTTTCAATATCCATTATCATCATGTTGATATAAGACTCCATAGGCAATTATATAGTGGAACTCTCTTTCCCTCTGTCTTATGCAATTACCTCTTACCTCCATAAAACACAGCCACATTTCGCTCCAACTATGCTTTGTTCCAGTCAAGAATCATGTTCCAAAGTTTATTTAACTCTTATAGAGTTCTTTGATCATAGCAAGAACTTAATACTGAACTAATGAATGGACATTTGTATGGTCATTGACCCTTGACTATGATATACAAATTATTATGCAATTATTAAATAATATGAATATCCTCCTCTCTATCCCCCTCAGTCTCTCTCATTTAATATCCCTTTATTAAAACCAAGTTTAAACTATTTTAGTCACTCTGTATAACTCGGTTGTAAAAATCAGTTTTATTATCTTTGAAATTATAATAGGAAGGTGAAACTAGATAATCTATAAACTCCATAAAGGTTGGAAATCCTAAATTTTCTAAATTGTACCAATCCTTTCCACTGTTTCTTTTCATCATATAGTAACTAGGAATTCTTTTTAAAAAATATGCCTGCTATACACATATATTTATAAAAATAAAATGCATATATATGCAATATATCCTATACATAATTTTGACCACTATCTATTCATCTATCTACCTACCCATCACATGCCTGTTTACTTATTAATCTACTAATCTCTATAAACTTTGAAAAAAGTCCTACCAATCCACTATATATGTTTACATATATAAACATTCATCTATTTAAATTTTTTTCTATTTATACATAGCTAATCAGTACAAATGATTTCTTAACCTACATCTAAAATTACTTCCAGTTTGAAAAATTGACATAACCAACTATTTATTTTGATTATAAAAGTATATTTTGAATCTATTAATTAACGATTTTTTATCCTCTTTTTAACATCTCAAAAAAATGTAGTATATAAAGGTTATGAGAATTCTGTAAATATGAGTGAAGATTAATGTTAAAAATGTGGTCTAGGAATGTTCTCTGGGATTTGCTTGTATCAAAACCCTGAGAACATTCCTGTATTCCTGTGTATATTTTATATATACATATATATAATTTTGATTGTCTGCAAATAACATTAAAAATGATAGTCCATTTTAGGCTTAATACTATGAATCAAACAAAGTTTGCAAGAAAGGAGAGCCTAAAGAAAGGTTGAAAGAATAACATGCATTCTAAGCGACTAATCTTTTCTCTTCTTTGTTCACCAATGGAGTTTAATCAATGTTTTCCCGAAACCTCTGCCAAGACTTAGCAGTAAGCATATTCATCTCTGAATACAGGGTAAATGTATTATGGGAATGATTTACCAGAAAAGAACATCTGCCCCTTTTTATACACGAATATCAAAACTGCAGATTGCAATTTCAATAACTCACTCTTTTCCATCTCTTTTAAAAAGAGAAATTTAAGTTATCTTTAAACACTGACTGGTACATTCAATGAGAACCCTAAAGCAGATTTTCCTTACCTAGACTGCCTGTGGAGGAAATGAAGCTGTATCATCAAGGTTTCTAAATTTGAACAATTTACTTAAATTTCATTACTGAAAACATCTATAAAAACTACTAGAAAGAGTTGATCGTAATACTCATTTTCAAAATGACACAGTCTAACACATATCAATGAGAAAGTTGCAAGTTAGATATTATGCAAAACAGTCAGAAGAGCACTGCAGTGTAATTATGAATGAAGTCTTTGTTCATATAAACAGAAGGCATTCTTTGGGGATATATAAAAAAGGTGTTTACCCATAAAAGTTTATTTTCCATTCAGTGCTTTAGTTTCCTATGAAGTTATCCAATCTAAAAGAAACTTTAAGATCAGTCTCTATAACTACAGTTCTATAGTTGTTACTTCTTCCATAAACAAATTACCATAAAAAAGAAAAAGAGATATATTGTTAATTAATATTTTCTCAAATGTGTACTTTTTTCTTAGTGTACCTGTATATACATACAATTGCATGCATCTTGCCTTAACATAGTATCAATGATTAGAAGAAAATATTGATTCGGGGATATATCAACAAGAAAATCAAATGTTTATTGGAAATATATAATGTTAATGTTTTGCAACCAGACAGATGATAAGATTTAGAGCTATATAAATATAAAACAATTTACAACAGATTTTAGTCCTATATTTTGAAATGCCAAAAATGTCAAGATTTAATCATTTGAGTAATAGAGAAGAAGCCACGGAATTTTGCTAGAAAGTAAATAAGGATGATCAAAATTACAAATAATATTTTTCAGTGCTTGCCCATGAACCAAAACAAGAAAAAAGGTTTAAATAATATAAGTGAGTTATCCAAGGCCATATAATTAATGAGTAGCAAAGCAAGGATGTTTCAAGTGTGGTTGAGTTTTGTGGTTGATATCACAAAACTGATGTTGTTAATCATTTTTTTTCTGCTTTATGGTGCTGGTTGTTTGGAGCTACATAAAATTACCATTTACAGTGCAAGGTTAAAACACTGAGTTACCTTTCAGAGCTTTGACTTTGTAACCCTGTTTGAAACATCTGTTGAATCACTACTAGATCTTTAAAGGAAGGTTTTGGTCTCTTCTTACAGACTTCACTGAATCGGATGTGCAATAAAGTACTTCTATTTTATCACTTAACAAGCACTTAAATAGCACTTAATCTACATCAGGTGTATTCTAAGAATCTTGTAAATACAATCTGTTTAATCTACAATAACCCTGAGACAGGCACTAGACCAGAGTGTGAAGCATGAAGTTAAATATCTTGCTTAAGGTCAACACCTAGTAAGAGGTGAAGTCCTGCTTTGAACCCAGACTGGATTCAGACATAACACTATGATGCTTCATGAAGCTCTCACATTCAACGATCATACCCATAATCTCAAATTGTTTTCTAGTCTTGCTAAGTCTCGAGGCCCATTTGCATGTAACCAATATTTATATAAATAAATGGATGTTGTTGCAATGATTGCTACCTTTTTATTTCCATTTGCAGGCTTAGCACTAAAGGCTGATTGTTTCTGTTTAGCTTTTTATCAGCAATTAGAAAATTCTGATGTCAGGTGGTGCCTTCTTTAAGGCTTATAACTTGAATGGAGATTTCTTTAAGTATGATTCATTGAGAAACTCAAAAGCAGGCCTTGTAATCAATTTTTTTTTCTCTAAGAAAGCAAATATAAAAACTTGACTATATTAAAATAACTAACTAAATATGACAAACTTTTAAAAATCACTACTCCAGGAGTGGGGAACCTGTGGCCTTATGTCCACATGTGACCTTCTAGGTCCTTAAGTACGGCCTTTTGACTGAATCCAAATTTTACAGAACAAATCCTTTATTTTTAATTAATACATTTTTTCATCTGTTATATTTTTATTTTATTTTTAAAATGAACTTATTTAAAATATCAAAGAATAAGTTTCAACAAAATAATCTTCCCAGATTGACCGGCAATTTAGAACATCAGTAAGCCATAAGGGCTAAACTGACGGCTGCTGCACTCATGATTTAATTCTAATTTCCCCCACCTCATTGGCACCACTACTGCACAAGGCTGGCGGGAGAGCGTTTATGGGGGTCAAGTACACCAATCTGTTATCACCTTTTGACGACAGTGTACTGTGATTCTGTTTGAAGTGGAATTTGTGAATATTGCACAGCTCGACAGTATTTTTTAATTCTATCTGCTTAACAGCCCATCATGTCAAAGAAACCCAAGAGAACGCTGAAGGAAGAAAACAGATTTTTTAACGAGGTTTGGGAATTGCAATATTATCTTGTTTCTGCTAAAGATAAGATGATTTGCTTGCTTTATGATACCGCAATATCAACATTAAAGAAATTCGATGCTCATCAGCATTGTAACATTCATAAGGATCACAAATATTTTAAATTAGAGAGAGAGGAATGAAAGGTGGTATTGCAGAAATTAAAAAATGAAAAGCAAAAGCAAAGACAATTCTTTCAAGCAGCAATAAGACCTGGGAATAACTGAAGCAACTTATAAAGTAGCTTATACACTCAGTGAAAGAGGGAAGACACTCAGTGATGTAGAAATAGTGAAAGAATGCATTGTCAAGGATGTAGGATGCTTAGACCCCAGTAATGTTTCAAAGTACAAACAACTGCCTCTTTCAAGGAGAAACATAATTGATCGGTATCATGAATTAGCCTTCAACTTAACAGAACAACTTCATGCAACACTTCAAAAGGAAAATATATATTATTCAATCACTTTGGATGAATCAACTGACACTACTAACTCAGTGCAAGTTTTGTACTTGATTCAGATCATAACAGAAGATTTTCAATGCTACCAAGAGCTACTCGCTTTGGGCACTCTTGCAAACATAACATGGGGAATAGATATCTTCAACAACTTTCAAGATAAATGTCGTGATGTTAGACTCAATTTGGTAAATTTAGTAAGTGTATGTACAGATGGTGAACCTTCCGTGACAGGAAAATACAAACAGTTTATTGAACAGATAGAAAAAAGAAGTATTAACAGATCCAGATGCTCTGATTTCTTTTCATTGTATTTTACATCAGCAAAATCTCTGTGCTAAAGCTACTATTTTAAGTGACACTTTGCCACGAGTTATAAGTATTGTTAACTATATTCTTGCAAATGCAACAGGGCAAGGTCAGTTTCATAACATGCTAAAGTTGAATGATGAGGTATCCAGTGTGGATTTGCCTTATCATTCTAAAGTATATTGGCTATCATAGGGACAGGTGTTAGCCAAATTTTTATCTCTGTGAGAACAGACAGTTAAATTCTACGAAGAACAGAATCAGCAATGTGAATTATTGAAAGAAGATTTCTATAGGAATGCAGCATTTCTGTGTGACATCATGTCAAATCGAATTGACTTGAAATTTTTTTGCAAGGTAAAATTACGTCTAGATATGATATGCTGCAAAAAAAAAAAACGAGTATTTTGAAAAAAGCTATCTTTTTTCAAGCAATTCTTCTTCAAAATAAAATTTTGGACGAACATTTTCCCCAGTTAGCAAAGGTCATTGATGAGCAGGATGATATGTGTGAATCACTTGAAAAATACGGAGCTGCTATAGACCTGTTAATTGGAGAATGCAATGAAAGGTTCACTGACTTTGAGAATCATGACATCACACTCGAATTAGCATTTCAGCTTCACCTAGTTGCTATCGCCAAGGCACCTAAAGAACTACAGATGGAACTGATTGAGCTTCCAGGAGATGACATTTTAAAGTCATTGTTTCATGCTAAGAAAGATCCAATTGAAATGCAGAAAAATGCAGTAGAATACCACGCCTTCCACAACATGCTTGAAAAACACTTTCTTGCTTTTCAACTACTTATTGCTGCCAATCTACATTCTCCTACCTAACCCAAATCAGATCACAAATGACTGATACCCATCTAGAGGATGAACTGCAACTGCAGACCTCCATGCCGCAACCAAATATTCAAATGCTTTCCAACAAAAAGCAGATAGAACAAAGTTATTAAAAGGTTAGTTGATTTAAAATTAATAAATAGTTTTCATTTTTTGAAATTATTAAGTACACGGTAGTTATATTTTTACCAGATAATATACATTTTTAAGTATATCTAACTGAAGTTTCTTGAATGTGGCCTTATTTGATTACAGCTAAACTAATGCAGCCTTCTAACATGAAAAGATTCCCCCCACGCCCGCATTAGTCTAACTCATTTATGTTTAGGTAAAATCTTTTTTTGACTCATTTTTTTCCCTTAGAATTATTAAATGAAAAAAAAAATCCCAAACTTCCCACTCAGTGAATCTAATGCTTCATGAAGGTTGAGATTAAAAAAAAGACCCCTGTGTTTTATTTATCACTTGGGGACAAAACCAGGAAACCTTGGGTGGTTTGTTTCTAATCTCTCTGAATGGCAATTTTCTTTAACAACAAAAACAATAGCAGCAGCAGCAACAACAACCATCTCTAAAGCATTTACAATGTTACATACTGTTCAAGGGGTTTGCATATTCTAGCTCTGCAGTCCCCGACACCTGGGCCATGGAATGGTAGCGGTCCTAGGACCGGGCCACAGAGCTCCACAGCGCCCGCCCCCCCATCCATGGAAAAATTGTCTTCCATGAAACCTGTCCCTAATGCCAAAAAGGCTGAGGACCACTATTCTAGCTCATTGAATCTTCACAGTAACCCTACGGGGTAGCTACCACTATTATCCCCCACTTTAAGAATGACAAAACTGAGGCACATTACTGTTTCAAATGGCATTTTTTGTTGTTGTTGTTATTACAAGAGCTAGCAAAAGATCTAGCTAGGATTTGTTCCTGAGTATCCCGGCTCAATAGACCATTGTCTTTCATTATGAGGCTGTCCTGTCACTCTTGTACTAAATCAGCATTTACAACCTGTGCACTATGGATTCCTGGAGTTTTTATGGTGGTTTCTCAGTGCAAAATGCCAGGGATGGGCAGGGACTCAGGAGGAGGAAGCCACTGAGTGATCAATAAATCTTCTTTCAGCCTTCTTGATTTAACCAGCTATTCATTTATTCATGCATTCAACATTCCAGTGAATTTTCTTTTTGGTATGTACCCTGTGCTAGGCAAAAGTAGAAAGGAAAAGGTGAAAGGCATATATACAGAAAGCATTTCTCTACATGTTATCAGTACTAAAAAAAAAAAAAGTTGATGTTGTCTGATCAGGATGGAGCACAAACTGGCCACATTTTATTTGAGAAACATGTTGCTAATGCTCTCACTTAATTTAAAACTTTCATAATTCAATGCAAATATTGACAAAGTTGATGGATATTTTGGCTTACTTTCTAAAAACACATCCCTTTGTACAAATAACATAACACAATCTATTATTCAATTGGCCCTTCAACTCTGAGATTATGCTATAATTCATGCATTTTTAATATTGGGAGTTCAAATTACTCCTAAGTTTTGAAAAAAATTGAAAAATGTATTATTCTTTTTATATTGCTCACTTTCAAATTTATATAACAATTTCACATAAAATTCAAACTCACCAAATTATAAAATATTAAGAGAAGAAGATAAACTGTTTCCATGACTACATTAATTCCTTACATTTTAAAATCTGCAGAGAAAATTATCATGCTGTATACAAGTGTACAATTTCAAATTAGTTGATGGTGTTTAACTGCTTTAAATAATTAACAAGAGCAGAAGAAAAAACACTAATAACCACTGAGTCTGGCAGAAAGTTTAAACAGTCCGATATGATACTGAAATTGACTAAACTGAAGAGAAGTTGAAATTTTAAGAGAGGCAGGAGCCACCTCCGTCCCCTTCATCTTTCTGTCATTGCTATAATGTCTGTCTCTTTTGTGCCACCATCTGCACGGGGCAGGAAAGCACTACGGTGTTCATTCAAATGCATGCATTCAGGCCTAAGCACCATCTCATCATTCATTTTTACAATTATTTCTTCTAATTTAAAAGAGCTTCTACAGGGATCCTTCTCCTCAACTTCCGGGTCTTTCTTGGGACTCCCCAAAGACAGAAATAGTTCTAAAAATATAATATGACATCTAGAGTGAAGAGCAGGAATACAGTGGACTTTCAGCGTACTCTTAAGGATGTGCTTCTGAATATTTAAGATCCAAGAATAGATGAAGTCACATTTTCAAAGTGATTAGTATCTGAAGATGTTACTTGGAGTCCAAAGTCTCAGAGTAAATACCCCTCATAGTAAGAGTGTCATGATGTTCCTGACATTGAATCAAGGAGACTTTATAGGTTTATAAATTGCTTGAAGTTAGGGACTGTATTTTACTCATGTGTACAGCCCTAATTAACAAGTATATCATCTTACGAGCAGTAGACATCAAATGCTAATTGAAAACATATAAATAAATAACTGAGAATATAATAGAAATCTGTCTTCTCTGGTTCAAAACCTATATTCTTACGTTGAATTAAAAAGATTTCTCTGTATAGTAATTTGCTTATTATTTAGTAAAAACTTATAGAAACGAAGTCACTGAATTTTAACTCACAGGGTCTTAGCAAGCACCTAGCTAGCTCAGTAATAGCTTATTTCATCAACAAATATTTAATTTGTTAGAAAAGGTGGCACATGCTATTTATCATGTGGAGGTCAAAGTCTCAATTGTCACAAAAGAAACCAAATGTGGCTGGCACGTTGGGAAAACCACGGGCTTTGATGGCAAAAATTTTAATCTCAGCTCTATGACATAGTAGCTGTATTTAATCATTCTAAGCACGTTTCCAGGATGGATTTGTGATAATAATACCTACTTTGCAGAATTATTTAAAAGAGCTTTGCACATAGTAGGTCCTCAGTAGAGATTAGGTCTCCTTGCCTTAAAAGTTACCATCAGAAATGTGCTAGCGACATCTAGCGGTAACTCTTGCAAAGCTCAAGAAGGCCACCCTTGCAACTCACCGGGCCTCCCAGCAGTGTCACGCATCCATTCCATCAGCGAATGTGTATTGAACATCTCTTGTGTTCTAGGCTCTTAAGTCAAGTTCTGAGGATAAGAAAAAGATGTAAAAGACACAATGCCTACCTCAGAGGAACTCTGTATTTAGTAGGCCAGACAGATATAACCCAATTACTATTAAAAAATGTAACAGTTTCTACAACAGCAGTAAGAGAAAGTGTAAATGTGCACTTTTCTGCTGAAGGAGACGCTATTTGCACTGGGTCTTAAAGGAAAAATAAAATGCCCTCATTATGGTTTAGCTGAAGAAGAGATGGGGAAATTTGGATATTTCTAAAATGGTAAGTTAAGGTCTATTTGCTAAAGACTTGGTTGATGTCCTAAAGAGCTTACCCCTCATCTTTATGTGACAGGAAGGCAGTAACATTCTTAAGCAAGAAGTCTCATAATTATATTCCGGTAACAGCATGGAAGACAAACTGGAGATGGGAAAGAACAGAGGCTGGAGAAACAATTAAGAGGTTGTCATAATAATTTCCTTGAGAGATGATGAAGATCCAAACTCACTCAGTAGGAACTGAGATAGATGGCAGGAAATATAAGCGAGAGACATTTCTGAAGTAGAGACTGAATCATGGCCTTGAGGGTGTGGAGCATATAGAGAAAGAAGTGAGATTGGTTACGTGTGTTCTGGGATGAGTGACAGTTAATGCCATGAAAAGAAACAGAAAACTGGGCAGAAGAAAATCGTTCATGGGGAAGAAAGAGGAAAAATAAGAAATTATGAATTCATGGTCTTTGTACATATTTTCAAAACTTATAGAATACTTAAGTAGAAATATCCAATAAGTAAATAAACATAGAGGTGTGGAAAGAGAACCGTATTGGAGATAAAGACTTAAGAACCATCAGTACACAGGCAAACTTTACAACCACTGAAGGGATGAGATGTCCCCGCAAACACACACACACACACACACACACACAAACTCACTCACTCACTCACTCCAAGAACATGTGTCAAAAGAGGAAGGGCTAAGAGACAAAGTCAGAACCTTGAGAAACATCATTATTTAATGAGCAGGCCCCAGATAAAAACTGGATTTACCTTCAATTTGTTCAGAACAGTCCATTAGTAAATTAAAGACATATGCTTAGACCACAAAATGGTTTCGGAAATAGCTTGGTGATAGAAATATCTCAACAATACCAGATCATAACTTTTAAAAACATGTTTAAACTGACTTTAAGGTTTAAAAGTGGAGCTATAAAATGCTTTTTCCACTGTTCCATGAATTAAGGTGTATTTGAATTTTCCTCTCATAATTTAAAACTCTGGTTTATGCTTTAAGTGTAGTCCTGTCTGGGTTACAGGGGAAAGTTTATTTGCCTGCATATAAAATGGACAGTTTTTCCACTTATCCCTTAAATTTAGCCATCCAGTTTTCTTTCCACCTTTTCTTTTTGTTTTGTTTTATTGTCTTTCTTTTTCTCTTTTTTTCTCTTTTTCTTGCTCCTGCTACATGTATTTTTTGCTTCGGTGATTCCTGGGAAAAGAGCCCAGTTGGTTTAATGTTTTATTATCACAGACTACCTCACAAATTTAGGATATCAACTCTACACTGGTAGTATTGTTGGGTTGGAAAAGAAGAGTTATTCATGGTACTTAACACCTGCAAATATATGACCTCCTAAAGTATACAAAATCTTTATTTTATTTTTAGAATTCAAATTATTCCCTTTTTTTCCACCTCTCATTATGTTAGTAGAAACTATAAATACTAGTTCTATCAATTAATTTTATTGCCTCATGACTAATATTTTTTGTATGTTAATGCTCAGTCTCTTGGTCTTGATATTCATGTATCTATATATAGTAACTCTTGTGTCACTTTAAAGAGTATCTTACCTTAGTTATCACACATTAGTTTAAATACCAGTTAACTATGTCATTTTAAAAGTCATGTATTAAATCTACATGTATTATATAGCTTCAAGCACTCAGTTAATCTTCTCTACACCTAAATCAACCTTATTTATTCAGCTGAGAATTACAGTGCAGGGTACTCACATTAGACAAAAGTGACGAGTGTCTGAAGACATTGCATAATTTAATCCTGACAAAGGAAAATGGGTAATTTACACAGCTGAATTAACCCCATCATGGAATAGCATAAACTTACTTTAAAATTCACTTGGATCATCAGCTTTGAAATTACAAAATTTGTCAAATTAAAAAAATTCAATCATATTAAAAATTTTTCCCATAAAACAAAGGCTTTGTAAATATTTATTTTTGTTACTATTTCAAGTTTTTAGAACTCAGATTCACCTAAGATGTGTCTGACCACTATCAGCATCTATATCTTTAAGTAGGATATAATGGTAATAAATTAAATCAAACATATCGACTAACTTTCCTTCTATATTTAATTATAAATGAACCCAATATATATTAATTAAATACATGAAAGGCGAAAAAGAAGCTTCTTTGAGAGAAACAGGTGATGCAGTCCTACAATTGTAGTGTGTGTTACAGGCTGAATTGTGTCCTCCCCAAATTCATATGTTGAAGTCCTAACTCCCAGTACCTCAGAATGTGATTGTATTGAGAGATACAGCTTTTAAGGCTCAATTAAAATAAAATGAGCCTGCTAGGGTGGGTCCTAATCCAATCTGACTATTACCCTTATGAGGAAATTTGGACACACGAAAAGCCACCAGGGATGCACAGAGAAAAAAAACGTCTTGCAATCATAGCAAGAAAATGACCATCTTCAAGCCAAGGAGAGGAGTCTGAGGAGAAACCAACCCTGCTAATGCTGACACTAGCATCAAACACTTCTAGTCTTCAGAACTGTGAAAAAATAAATTTCTATTGTTAAAGCCACACATTCTGTGATATTTACTCATGGCTACCCTGGTAAACTAATACAGTATGTAATAGCAATTCTACTTAAAACTATTAGTTTGAACACAATTATTATTTGTATAAGATTGACAGTCTCTAATCCTTGAATCTTTAATCTAATTAAGACAATTGTTCAAATAATATTTTGACAATAAAATGTTTTTTAGGAGCTAAAGAATCAAAATGCATTATTTTTTCTGTTATTAGGAAATCTTCTTTAATGATTTTAGATTACATATGGGTAATGATGGGGTGATCACTAAACAGGAACTGAGGGGGACTTTGATATGACTAAGGGACAGCAATGGAGCTAGTCACAAGTGCACATTTTTCATTGAGCTGACTGAGAACCAGTGTCCAGAGTATTGTCTCAAAGGGGTTTGAAGACAGGATGTTAATAAAGAATGCACATAATATCAAATTTTTGACCTCAATAGGAGAGATGAAAAAGGGATAGAAAGAGATTTGAGAACCTATTAGGTCATTAAATATGAAATGTCTGATTTCAAATCAGACATTATTATTATTATTATATTATATTATTATAATTATTATATTATTATTATATTTATATTTATATTATATTATATTATATTATATTATATTATATTTATATTATTATTATATCTCAAACAAGAAGCAGTACAATTAATCAAAGAATGCACCTAAGCTATCAACACGGTTTTGCCATCTTAACAGTAGCCAGTTTATACCAGCAGTGAAGAAGGCCAGAGAGCAAGTGGCAATGAAATTGTAAAAGATGTTTTCCACAGCTTGTTCAGAATTGCATATTTTTCAATTGGTGCAAGGTCTGCTGAATACAGTGGATGAAAAGTCTGGTGAATACAGTAGATGACACAGAGTTTCCAACTCTGTAGTTTGAGGAGTTTGTTTGTGCGATATGTGGTCAAGTGTTGTCTTGCAAGAGGATTGGCCTGTCTGTATTGACGAATCACAGCTGCTTAATCACAAGCATCCACATCATTTCATCCAAATGGTTGCAGTAGACATCCACTATAATTCATTGACCAGGTTCATGAAGCTGTATTGGATAATACCAGTGCTAGACCACCAAACAGACACCATTAGCTTTTTTTTTGATGAATATTCAGTTTTGGACTGTGTTTTGGCATGTCATCTTTATTCAACCGTTGTGTCGAATGCTTGCAATTATCAAAAAGAATCCATTTTTCATCACATGTAACAATACAGTGTAGAAATGGTTCGCCTTTATGTCAAGACAGCAAAGAAAGGCAAGCTTCGAGATGATTTCTCTTCTGAGGCTTGTTTAATTCATTTGGTACTCATCTACTGACTTCTTTACTTTACCCAATTTGTTTCGAATGGTCCGATATTGGGGCAGTAATGTCAAATCTTGTTGCTAATTCACATGTATGTTGAGATGGATTTCCTTCCACTACAGCTTTCAGCTCATCATTATACACCTTGGTCTCAGGTCACCCATGTGGTTCATTTTCAAGATTAAAATTACCAGAACAGAACTTCTCAAACCATCAAAGTATTGTGCATTCATTAGTCTCATCCTTCCCAAACACTTTGTTGATATTTCAAACTGTCTGGGCATCATCGGAACACATATTTGAAAATAACAAGAATTTTTGACTTACCCATGGTTTTGCGAAAATTGCTTTAAAAAAAAATTGAAAGATAATCACAAGCCAAAATGTGCGTTTGAAAGAGTGAGGCTGTACCTTCACAATAAAAATAAAACAAGAAGTGTAAAAGTCAGTGGTCCCCAACCTTTTTGGCACCAGAGACAGGTTTCA
>CAUYSK010005773.1:0-80924 GCA_963575035.1 Avahi laniger | reverse complement strand
AATATATGTCATATGCATTATAAATTATAAATGAGGAATCAAACCATATGTTTTTCCATGTTGTCATATTTGCTATATTTTAAATTACGTAAAAATTAAAAAGTAGATATCTGATCTTTTTTTCTCAGACTTGGTGAATACCATGTGATAAGATAATAAAGCAAACATTTACTAAGTTCTTTGTGCCAGTTAGAGTAAGCTTTGTACATGGATTAAATCATCAAATAATTTAAAATTTAAGTCAGATTATGCCACTTTTCAGCTCAAAATTTTCCAATGGCACCTGGACTTGCTTGTAGAAAAAGCCTAAATCTTCATGACAGCCAACAAGGCCCAGTGTGCTCTGTTCCCGCTTACCTATCGGATCTCATTTCCCTGACCCCCCTTAGCTGCAGCCACACTGGCCTCCTTGCTGTTCTCTGAACCCAACAGGGACCTCCCCCCTCCCGCCAGCAACCCTCCACCCAGGGCCTTCACAATTGTTCTTGTAGCTTTTTAGAGTATTCTTTCCTCAAATACGTGTATGACTTGCTTCTCACTCTCAGGTATCTGCTCAAATGCCATCTTTTGGCTGAGGCCTTCCCTGACCAACCTACCTAAAGGGTGCTTTTCTAGACTTCTCAGTAGATAAACATTTACTGAGTGCTAACAGTTCACAAGATGCTGATAAATAGAAACAAGTGTAAAACATTTACTGTCTCCTCTCAAAGAGCTTATAGTCTAATTAAGTAAATAAAATATAAGCATCTAAAAATACAGATATCAATGGTAAGTGTTAAATAAATCATATATACCAGTGGTTCTCAACTTTTATTTCACCATAACATACATTGATAACATCCAACCAATTCAACAAATATGTATTAAAACACCTAAAATATATAGGGCAAGGTACTGGATGCTCATATGTTCCCTGCCCTTGCAGAATAACACAAAGCTAATAATTAAGAATTGAGAAGACAGTGAATTTCAACTTTTATGTATAAATATGGGAAAGTTCAGGTACATGAATGACTTTAAGAGGGGGACCTAAACTAGCCATGTAGAGAGGATATCTTAGATTATTCTGAAATGGATTAAGAATTAGCCAATCAGAGAGGGAATACAGAGTGTTCCAAATACAGGAAATAGCATGTGTGAACGCCCTTAGATGTGAAGATGCAGGATGACTTTGATGAACTAAAGGAAAGTGAATGTGTCTGGTTAATAGCAGTTGATGCAAGAGTGTTAAGAGATGAGATTAGAAATAAGTCTTGTTGGATGTTGGCATTTATCCTAAGAACACTGTTGTGCCATTGAAGTATTTTAAACAGAAACATGCTAGACTCTTTTAAAATGATGACAGTAACGGTGTGGAGAATGGATTGGAAAAGAGAGGTGAAAATGTAAGTAATGACCCCAGCTAAGAAGCTGTTGCCCAGGTCAGGTGTGAGACAGTGGCCACTTACTTAGCTTAGGCTGGTGGCAGTGGCACTGAAAAGAAGTAGATGATTTTGAGATCTATTGAGATCAGACGGACTTGGTAGGACTTGGTGGTAAATTGGATAGAATGGGTAAGAGAGATTGGTCCAGGGTTTCCTACATGAGGAAATAAAATTTTTAAGTAGGGGAAGTACAATCAAATTTACTTTTTGAAAACACCACTTGGATTAGAATGTGGAGATCATATGTGCACTTATGTGTTGATCAGTTAATACCAGTTTGCAGGGGGGAGGGGGGAGGGGGGAGGAGGGAGAGGGGACGGGTATATGCATACACAGAGTGCAATGCGCACCGCCCGAAGGATGGACATATTTGAAATTTGGACTTGGCGGGGGGGAAAGGGAAACATACGTAACCTAAACATCTGTACCCCCATAATATGCTGAAATAAAAAAAATAAATAAAAGATAAAAAAAAAAGAAAATACATATGTCATATATAAAAAAAAAAGAATGTGGAGATCAGAGGTGAATGCACAGCATGGTAATGAAAAAATCAAAAGAAGGAAAGAAACAAATTGTAATTAAATCACTATACAAATATAAAGCATTATCTTAAATTTTTATTTTTCCTGTATTTATCTGGCTGGGCTTGTTACAGTAATTACAAGGGTGATGATAAAACTAATATTCAACTCTCCTTAAGGCATTCTGTGTAAGTAAAATTGAAAGTAGACACGTATTTTAAAAATTAAAATTAATGAAGGTAAGTTATGATCTAGAATTAGTATTAGGTACTTTCAAGAATATGATATTTAATTCTCAAAACATGTTACAAAATGTTGGACCTGCAGTTTCAAAAGGTTAAATAGATTAAATAACTGTTCTTGGTCACCGTCGATCAATAGATAGGCACTCACAATGTACCCTAAAATAATATGAAGTACAGAAAAGTTAGGAAAGGAGGGAAGGAAGGAGAGAAGGAAGGAAGGAAGAAAAAAGGTCTTCCTGTAAAAAAGTCTTTAGGAATCTGTGAGCCACTAAAATAAATTGGTTTCATAGAATTCATCTATAAAACAATCTTTGAACTTCTGCAAATGCTTTTCTTATACTTTGGTGGGTAATTTACAGATGGGTACCCAAAAGTAGTTTTGACTAAAATATCAGAATCATAGACTCTAAACTCAAAACTTTGCTTCCAATAATAATAAATTATTACATCTTAGTATGTGTGAAATATTTGTCAAAAATCAAAAAAATTCAACATAAATTTTAAAAGAATTTTTTTGCTAACTCTTTAACTTAGTTTCTTGATTGTGGACACCAAAAACTGGTGTACAATCTCTAAGACATTTTTAAAACTATTGTCAATTTGGTTGATCTACTATAATTAATTAATAATTTCTAATAATTTGGGGAAGAATCTGAGGGAATGTCATACCTGCTATCCAACACTCCTTTCTCTGAAAAATCTTTCATATCCCATTTCATATTTCACTCTTCTAGTCTTGCTGCTCTTGCTGTGATTTGGAAGTTTTCCAAGATGGTGGTGCAGGAGGAATAATAATCACTATTTTTACTTCTGTAGAATTATCTTTAAAGTTTTTACTTTTTCTTTCAATCTATCCTTGACAGCAATGACATAATTATTTTTCCAAAGAACACAATATGATTGAGATACTTCTTATGTTAAAATGATATAATCTTTTGTCCACTCTTATAAATGCTGAGATTGTAAACTGGCAACCACATGCCTCTGCCTATATGTCCAATTGTTCAAAATCAGAATTTTCACATTAAGCTATGTGGATTTCCCGATTCTTTGGAAAAAAATGGGAAAATACAATAATATTGGGACTTTATTTCTTTATGGCAGCTATGAGTTAGAACTAAATAAATACGGCTGCCCCTCTTGGACATGGCATGAACTTCTTCAGTGTTCCACAGTCACCACCACTCCCTGTAGTCCCCTGGAGCTAGTCACGTCACTCTTTTATTTAATCTGCCCGGCCTCTTCTGGGCCTTTGAGTTTATAAATTCTGATTGTGATTATCATGTTAGTAATCCTTGTGAGGCGTAAAAAACCCCTGTGATCTTGCCCCAGGCTTCAGGGCACTCTTCTAGTCGCATTTTATCCGCGCGTTCTGTACTCAGTCATAGCACCCATGCCTCCACAAGCCTTTCCAGTTTCACTTTCTGAAATGCACTGCCCTTCATGTTAGTCTGGTGAGCACTTGAGATCCTTCAATTCTGTAAACGGCTTCTCCTTTGAAAGGCTGTCCCATCCTGATGCCCAATCAACCCCTCTGCAGAGTTAAACAAAGACCCTTAAAGTTCCCAAAGAACTAAATTTAAACCAAACCACTACTTAAACTTCTATTGTAATTCTTACCATATGATGTGACTTTTAAGTCTGGTCTGTTTTTCAACAGGACACAGAGTTTCCAGAAAAAAAAACCTTGACCTTCCCATTTTAGTCTTTCAGTCTCCAGTGCCTAGGGTACAAAATTGTAGTTTAATAATGATTGGTTAAATTGAATCAGCTTAAATTTTTACTTAAAATTTTTAGATAACAGCATCAAGTAACTGAATTTTAAAGTGTAGAACTAAACTTCTGGAGATTTTAAAAAGCTAATCTCAGTCCATTCATGTGCAAACAATTAGTTGGGAAGAGAAAAGCTTTTCATAGTAGCATAGCTTTTAGATAATGATTCCCATGTGGTTGTATATATAAAAATTAGGTATAAAGTATAAAAAAATGAAAAGAATGTATTTGTTGTCAAACTTCCTGTATTTCTCCCTTTTGAAGCATTTGATGCTTAAACTATCAATGAGATAGTAATTTTTTGTAGACTTTATTTTTAGCTTTATTAGGGTATAATTGACAAAAAGTTATATATATTTATGTACATGATGTGACGTTTTGATATGGGTAAACATTGTGAAATGATTATATCATGGTAATTAAAATATCCATCACCTTACATACTTATTTTTTGTGGTGAGAACACTTAAGATCTTCTCTCTTAGCAATTTTCAAGACTATAATACATGATTATCAACTGTAGTCACCATGCTGTACAATAATCTCCAGAATTTATGTATCCTGTGTAATTGAAACTTTGTTCCCTTGACCAACATCTCTCCATTCCCAAACTCCCTTCTGCCAGCCCCTGGCAATCACCATTCTACTCTCTGCTTTTATGCGTTGGACTTTTTCCAGATTCCACGTATTAGAAAAGTTTTAGATTCACTGGAAAGTTGAGTGGAAAGTATACCAGAATAATACATTTGTTAACAGTCAATGAACCTACATTAACACATCATTGTCATCCAAAGTCCATAGATTGCATTAGGCTTCACTCTTAGTGTTAAACATTCTATGGGTTTTGACAAACGTATAGTAACATGTACCTATCAATGTAGTATCATACAGAACAGTTTCACTGACCTAAAACTCTCTGTACTCAGCCTTTTTATCCCTTACTCCTTGCTAATCTCTGGTTTTTTTATTTTTTTCATAGCTACGTCTTTTCCAGATTGTCATAAAGTTGGAATCATGTAGTATGTAGCCTTTTTAGATTGGCTTCTTCTACTTCGTAATATGCATTTAACATTCCTCCGTATCTTGTCATGGCTTGTTCGTTTCTTTTTTAGCACTGAATAATATTCCATTGTCTAGTTGTACAACTGTTTATTTATTATTCAGCTAATGAAGTCTTTATTGGTGGCTTCCAACTTTTGGCAAATATGAATAAAGCTGCTATAAATATCCATGGGCAGATTTTTGAGTAGACTTAAGTTTTCAACTCATTTGCATAGTAACCTTTCTTGTCCATCTCATCTTTTATGCCTGAAGTTTGAGGACTAGATTTGACCTTCATTTCAAACATCATTTTATACTATGCCAGAGATGATTTCACATAATTAAAAATGGCTCACATATTTGCTAACTTTTTATTTAAATGATTATTCTTATCATTGTAGAGGAAGAAAGGTACACCAAAACTCCACTGTGAGAACCTTATATATATATATATATATATATATATATATATTTTAGGTCTTATTGTATAGTTTCCAGGAAAGGATTAGGGTATCAGAAAAGATTTTTCTTTCTTTAAAAAATTTTTGTAATTTTGATCTTGAAGACTATATTTTCATCATTTCTAAAGTCATTTGCTAGTTATGTTTAGATACCTTGATACTGTGAATGTTCAATGAAATAATTTTACTGAAAGAAACTATTTTTCAACAAAATCTATACTGAAAGTAAAGGTAGCAAGGGAATACAAGTAGAAACATTAATTCTATCATGGAAAGAGTGACTTTATTGCCTACATATTTGAACAGTACACTCTATATACCCTTTGGAAAAGGAAAAATATTGGTTCTTGGCAAGTGCCATGTCTTCTTTTATGTATCTCTTCTGTTCTATGTCTGAAATGTCTACTTGAGATAATCAAGGGGAATAATGTGACTCAAACTTTTGTGAAGAATGAATTTAAACTACTAGTATTGAATTTTCAGTTCACAGCATACAGGGAACTAAAGATGCCACTCTCTCAGTCCTTTTTCCCCCCGGCTTGCATAGATAAAATAGAATACATAATTCTTTATTTCAATGCTGCCTGGCCAAAAAATTGGGAAATAAATCAAATGCTGAAATATATTAAATTCACAGTACTGGTCAGCTATCATGGAATAGCTACAAGAGTATGGGCATGAGAGACTGAATGATTTGATTCGAACTGTGTATGAGATCAGTTTCTTCACCTGGAAAATGATGATACCCTTACCTACCTAATTTATGGGGGTGATTTTCAAGAATTAAATAGGACAATCCATATGAAAGTAACTATTCTGTGCTTAGAGCATGGTAGACACTTAAAATATTAGTTCCCTCCTTGGCAACCCCACCAAGAATTTCAGAAAACAGCAAATCATTACCTTCTGTGTGGAAAGCATTACATTTAACACTGCGGCAGTAGAATGCTAAATAAGATCCTGGTTCTCCATGTGCAGATTATTATAACATTATACATAGAATTAGTCGCTACTGCCCTTTTGAAGCTGTGACACCCATGACACCATAACTACGACATACTTATGTTGAACACAGAAGTATATAAGTAAAACCTTTAAAAATGACAGTTGTATGTCTCATACCAGGGGAGCTACTGGATTTGAAGGGAGTTGAGAGACATGCAGAGGGGTTGAAAGGGAAGTTAGTCAAAGTGGTCAAATATTAATCTATATAAAACCCCAAATAATGGCTTTACTTTCCTCTCTGTGAATGTGTGTCTAATATGATAGCTATCAGCCACATGTGGCTATTTAAATTTAACTTGGTAAATAAAATAAGTTCTCCAGTCACAACACAGTTCAGATTCTCATTAGCCACTAGTGGTTTCCATATTGGTTAGCAAGAGATACAGAACGTTTCCATTCTTACAGAAAATTCTATTTGAAAACTCTTATAAAAGCTAAGGTTCAAATTTAGGGTAAAGATGGGAAGAAGTAAATTGTTTGCCAGTCTTTTTCTGAGTTCTTGTACACATAATGGAAAAAATGCGATGTTGACAAGAAAATATGAGAGAAGGAAATCATAAGTAATTCATTAAGTTTTTACTTACGTCGATCACTTTTATTGAATACTTACTAAAAAATTTCAGTTATATGATTTAATTTGCACTCACATACACATAGCCAATGAGATGTGCATTGTTTTCTATGTTCATTGTATGGAAGAGGAGATTGAAATGCAAACTTTAAATAAATTTACCAAGCCATCATAGCACGAAGGTGATATAATTGAGTTTGAACTCAGGTAACTGGACTTAGGGCCCTAGCTGGTGATTAACCTAAGAGGCAGGGAATTGAATTCAAAGGCTTTAGAAGAAAATTTGAATTCTTTCTTTTGATTGCAACCAATCTTGATTATTGCCTGAAGAGAATGGGAGACACACTTTTAGAATGCATAACTCTTCTCTTGTAGGTTAATCAACCAATCTATAAGTATTTTAGGGACTATAGGTACGTATCTTGGATTAATCCCACTGAGAGATACAAAGATAAACATGAGAGTCTTGACATTAGAAAATTTAATATGTATCCTATCAATTGCTTGCACATAATCCCAATGATTTATTGGTAGAAATTTCTCATTTTGCTAACACAGAATGTTGAATCCCACACCACAAAGGCTGGTGTACAACTGCAAGACTTTTGCTAGTGAATGAGTGAGCCTAAATGTCTGCTCAATTTTAATTCAGCTTAACTGTTCTCTACTCATAATTTCATCTTCAGTAACTTTAAAAGCAGATGTGAAGATATGACTTAAATTTTTCAGTTATGCTTTTGGAATTTATGGGAAGCATTTTATGTATAGTTATGCTATGTATAGTCATAAGTTTACTGAATTTTGAAGGCCCTGGAAACATGTCCCTGGTGGATTTCAGAGCATGAATACGGAGTATTTGGTCCTGCCTTCAAGTTGATTTTGATCCAGTTTGAGGGGTCAAGTCTAACCATTTATTCCTTCACCTATCAATAAATTTTTGAGGGCAAAATATATAATAGCATTGTCTAGAAAAACTCTCATGATTAAATAATTAAAGGTGCTATATAATTTAAATGCTGTAGGAGTTGAAAATTAAACAGTAAAGGGAAAACTAATATGGGAAACCTGTCAGGTGACCTATGCTTGGAGGTTCTCTTTTGAATTCCTGGTGAGCAAAGATTAGTTATATGTGATGGACTTTATAGGTATTCTGTGTGAGGGTTCATAAATCATTTGAAATAATAGGGTGACTTTTCGAAAAATCTACCAAATAAAATGTTTTTTCTGGATGAAGACTGGAAGCTTCCATTCATATTGTTTACTATTTCCCAGTCTTTAGCAGGGAGCACTCAATCTAACATCTCCAAAGCAGAAGCAAATACTCAATAAATTACCTAAATGCCAAGTAGTTATTAATAGATCATTGTTACTGTTGAATTGCTCTACATTGGGAATTCCCAAGTTATGAAGTACCAATAGCCAGATTTCATTTTATTTGTCTTAAAATAATTTTAATGTCTTTCAATACGATTGCATTAAATTTTAAATTAATACTCAGACGGTGGTATATAATACATAGATGACTTTGTAAAGATCACAAGCTTGTAGGAACAAAACGCTATTTTCATTTATCTGCTGGGTGGTTGTTCTTGTAAGTTCTTAAAGAGTGGGCTGAAGGATTTTTGAGGGGCTTGTCACTTGTGATTATTTTTTCAAAATGCGCCCCTTGGTGGGTTAAGTGTCAAATCCATCTCTTGCTTCTCCAGTGCAATATGGATATTTTATTCCCTTTTGCCACACAGATTGTGCACCTTATGCCCTTTAACATGCCCTTAGCTGTGTCGAATATTTTATAGTTTCTAGATTATAATTTCTGTATATAAACTCATTCATTGATCTTAAGTGGTTTCACAAGTCCTCCCCCTCCCAAGGGATATAGGTGGTAGATTCAAAATGGCTCAGTGTTTGGGCTTATTTATGTTCTTTTCTTAAAGATGATCTTAGCCCTATTTACATCATAAAGTTTTACAGTCTCCTCTTGGAGATTTTTTTTTTTAGCAAATCCTTTTTATAAATCTTTTGATTGACATAATTTACCTATTTTTATTTTTTTATTTGAAAGTATTGATAAAATATAAAAGTCACTCACAATCCTACTACTTCTTTTGGAATTACATAAAATAAGAAATAAATGACACTCTATACATCAATCAATCCCCTTCCTCAAAGGTGATTGCTATCTATTTGATGCATGTCCTTCTCGAGCTATTCCTAAATTTAGATTCTATAAATAAATATTCATATGTATATCATAAAATATTTATATGCAATTTAACTTTATATATGATAATTTATATTGCACATTATATATATACACACACTTTAATATATATGTATATACTAACATCATAAAATGAAGTGATGGTACAAATATCTATTTAAAATTTATTTTTCCTAAGAGTATATTGTGAAAATATTTCTGGTTCAACGTATACACACTTGTCTTATTATTTTTATATGATTTAATAGAGTTTCATTGTGTATTTTAGGTTATTCCACCAGTGCTCTGAACATGTTTTTATTTCTAATTTTCCTATTCAGTGTAACAACAAAATACTTGTACATGTATTTTAAGCACTAATGCTATTATATCTGTATAATGTATTTTTAGAAGTGAATTGATAGATTTAAAGATATATGCATTTTAATTTTAATAAATTTTAATAAATACTAATTGATGTTCTTGAATATCAGACAGTATTTATAAATGTATTTCTTCAATTATTATTCATGAATATTTTATAAATAAGACATACTATGCAATTTCTGATTGTTTTTGCAACTCATATAGGAAAGCATTCCTTTGAATACCTTTACTGATGTCTGGATCAGATTAGTTAAGGAGATATTGTTATGTAGGTCACTCTATAAATGATTTATCTATATAGTGGCTGAAATATATATCTGTATAAATATTTGTGTATTTCTACAAAAACATTGATTATGTCTACCCTAAATAAAATTCAGTCAACAACCAAGAGACGGATCTTTGAGATTAGACAGACATAGCCTTTTTTTTCTTGGCAACAGAATCTCACTCTGTCCCCTCAGCTGGAGTACAGGGTATCGTCATAGCTCACTGCAACCTCAAATTCCTGGGCTCAAGCGATCCTCCTGGCTCAGCCTCTTGAGTAGCTGGAACTACAGGCATGCGCCACCATGCCTGGCTAATTTTTCTATTTTTTTGTAAAGATGGGGTCTCCCTCTTGCTCAGGCTGGTCTTGAACTCTTGACCTCAATCAATCCTCCCATCTCAGCCTCCCACAGTGCTGGGATTACAGTGTGAACTAGAATGCCTGGCTCAGACACAGACTGTGAGTGATGTAGTGTCTGAATGTTTTAGTTATGCAGCCACAAAAATCCCCGGATGTGAAGAACTCTAGTAAGAGTTTGATCTTAGCAAGACTTTACCAGTCCATTTAGGCCACTATTTTTTTTTTTTAATATTCATTCTTTTAAATGAGCTCAACAATCAACAACTTTTTGGTTATGCTTGTTGGTTCACAGTCAGTAGAGAATATACTCTTTATAAATTTGATCACCAAATGCTTCTCCCTTGATCTTTTTGTTCTTTAAGGCAAAGCTTTGTGTAGCCCAGATCATCCAAATACTTGGCTTAGTCTTTCACGTCACCTAGAATCAATCACATTCTATAGCTTCATGGAATGTCATGGAAACAGGTTATATTATATTAAATACATTTTAACAATCTGTAGTGCTTGGTATGGTGCCAAGGGAGATTTCTTGGCTAAAATTTTATGAAAGATGGTTAATTGGAAAGTCTGTCCAGATTCAGACCCTCCCTTAGCTTAAGCACTTTCTTATCCCAGAAGAGAAATGCCCAATGTAAATAATATCTTTCAAGGTCAAATAGCAGAGTTCAGACCAAAATTATGTTATATTCTGTAGCATAGCTATGGTTTAAGGGAAAATATTCTGGAAGAAAGACTTCAGAATATTATTGTTAAAAGATTTTTAATATCTGCCTTTATTGGTATTGGTGATTGAGCTTTGCAATGTTAAATACTGCTCTCTTTTGACTTTATAATTCTTGTGTAATTTTTATGGGGTGTGTGTATGTATACATGTAAGAATGCAGGTATATGTGTTATACATATATTGTATTTATATACTATATTTGTGTTTCTCCCATTCCTCTTTCACAAACAAGAAATACATTTATAAATACTGTCTGATAAATACTGATACAATGCTTAGGTGAAAAAGAAGGCCAAAAAATAATAATAGAAGAGAAAGAGAAGAGGCAATCTGAGCCAGGAAAGGGACTTATGTATATTTACTACTAGTTACTAAAAGGACATGTGCTATCAGACACAGATTTTCATAGTCTCCTAAGGCCTGGTAAGTTGTATAGCATTGTGTTTCTTTTCTATAGTTCTTCACAAACCTACTTATTGACGTGAGGTTATTCCAAAGCATTTTGTTGTAAACATAAATGTGTTTTTAATGTGTCACTGTGATGACTTTGCCAGATATTCCACCAGAGTGAATTTCTTTATTTTTCAGAGTCTGCCATTGAAGAAGATTCCATGTAAAGCCAGTGCACCCTCAGGCTCCTTTTTTGCTCGAGACAATACAGCAAATTTCTTATCCTGGTGCCGAGATTTAGGGGTGGATGAAACATGTCTATTTGAATCAGAAGGTTTGGGTATGTATTTTCTTCAGAATTTTAGCTGATAAAATAGTCAAATTATCTTTTCTCTTTGTCAATATAGCCATCAAAAGTTTTTTGAGCAATGTCATTTCACAGATTATTAGCATAAAAAAATCTGAGTTTATTGTTAACTTGACAGATTTACTGTAAACTTGACCCTTAGAAGATAGAAAAATGCACATGTCTTCTTTCTATTGGTCACCTTGTGGATAAAAGAATAGAAATGGAAGAAGCACAATTTTTTCCAAGCTAAAAATAAGGTCCGTTAGTGCTAAATTGGTGGGTACCTGGAAAACACAGAGCTAAATTTTACCATCAGGCTTAAATTTGATTAGAAGTGTAGCTCTGTGTGTCCTAGCCACGGAGAACACTATTGTCTTTTCAACTCTACAATATCAAAATACTGTGTTCCATTAATCAGCTTTGTTGAAACTGAAGTTCATTAGTTCATTTATTTATCTATTTTTTAGTGAGTTAAAAATCAGATAAGCAAGCAAGATATTAAGATAATTGAAGATGATGAAATAAAAGATACTTTAGTGCCTAGGCCTACTCAGATTACTGTAGTTTGTTTGTTTTCTGATTGAATTTTGGCAAATTCACTTCTAGATTACAGAGCTTTTGTATTTTCTTAGAAGAAAACATACATTGGAGTGTTAAGTGTTTCAACACTACTTGATACTCTAGGATTGAATGTTCCAAACTCCCATATGGTCTTCACCACAAGACAACTCTAATGTGGAGACTATTAGAATTATTAAAAATGGAACCAAGTAAAGAAAGGAGACATCTAGGGAGAAAAATCTTTGGTTCTTTTGCCCAAGGCTTAAAAAAATCAATTTACAAGATCATGTAATACTAACTATTAACATCAAAGGAAGCCGGGCATCTTTCAGAAAGAACAAGTATACAAATTACCTTCCCGACAGTCAACAGACCCATTGCCCCTAGACTTCACAAAACAATACTCCCCTGTGGAAACTAGGAAATTGATGGTAACACCTGAAAACTTACTCATTTTATAAGCTTAAGAAAATTTGTATTTGTTCACAGAGGAGTTGATGTGATATGGAAATAAATGCCACCAAATTTCCAAGAATTCTCTCAGCAAAGAAAAGAATAACATGAATTTAGACTAGGAGAACAGTCTAGACCTGAAAAAAACCCAGACTAATTGCACAGTAGTATGCTGTGTACAGGAGTGTGCTCCGAAATAATTATTAAATAAATGGACTTTGATTGCTCCTACCATTTCCTCACTTCAAAGTATGTGTGTATGTAGATGATGCATATTTTTCAGTTCAGTGGTAATTTTACAAATAGATTTTAACTTTCAGGTTTGTAGAAAATTATGTGAGCTCAGGATTATAGGAAGGGGGTGTGAAGGAATTATTTGCAAAAATAGACCTAGGACATGTCCTTTCATCAATATCTATTAATATATAATCAAATCTTAGTCACAAGGATTACACGCTGCATGTGTTGACATGTGATTTAAAATTCTGTAGTTCGCCTGAATTGCGAAAGAACTACTATGTGGGGAAACTGCTTTATTGTTAATTTGTTTATTGTATAGCTTTTTATTAAAGAAGCATTTGCCAAGTGGGTTCCTAAAAGCTATGAATGTAAATATGATCTTGTCTCAATTTTCTCAAGGTCCATGAATTCTTTCGTTACTTGAACTAATAAAACTTTCCAATGGACACCAAGAGGAACCAATTTAAATTTTCTCTGTTAGAATTAGCACTATAGCTCAAGGTTGTAGTGTGTCTGTAATGCATATTATTTACTTTGATGGCTTTTAAAAATCCAAATAATAATAAGTAATATATTTTCAAATAGTAAGTAATACATTTTATGCTAAACCTATGAAGTCTAAAATAACTTATATAATGACCCTGGTATATAAATACATACTCTGTAGCATGTAAAATTATGTCAAGAAGAACTTTGAGATGGCCTACTTCATCCTGTTTGGAAAGAAAAAAAAACTGGGATTATAAAAAGAAAGTCCATGATAATTTGTGTATTATATATACAACTATCGAGTATTTTGTTAAAAAAATCTTTGATTTTTATTATCTTCTGTTTTACAGCTTAGCTTATAACTTGTATTTAAACTTTATTTACATATTCCAAAAGATTTAATACGACTGAGTTTTCAGAACTATAGAATTTAAAAACCATTTGTAATTTCAATACCAAACTAAATCAAATGGTTAATTTGCTGCTCAATGAAAAGACAAATTTGAAATCTCTCCTGCTCAGAATAGGACCCGAGGTGACGTATAATAGGCTCTGGGGATACAGTGGAAGGGGGCCAATATTATAGCATTGACTTTAGGATTAGTCAGAGAAAGGAAACAGCTGTGCCCATAGATGTTAATGATAATCAAGAGGAAGGACAATGAGAAGTTCCATTTCCACAAGAGGAATCCTTTCTCCTTGGATTTTTCTTATTATTCACTGTGGGTGAGGAAGCGATTGAGCCACTGCTGATGGCCTTGGATTCCGTACTTGCAGAATTGACTTTCTTGCAACAATAACACTGTGTACTCTGCTTGATGTCTTTTCACACTTTACTTTTGAAAGGAAATTTAGGGCAAGGGTTTTTTTTTTCTTTTTCTTTTTTTTAAACCTCAAGATTTCATTTCAATAGCTCACAAGATGAAGAACATCCTTTGTGTCCTAGTGTTTTGAACAGCAAATAAAATGAAAAGATGCCCCGATGGAGGGGAAAAAATGTGTTTGAATGAATGATAAAGCAGATCACTGTACCGAGCGTGTATGAAGAGGCTTCTGTTTTTAGCTCTTCAAAGGTCTTTGCCTGCATAAAGCATCCTTATCTTTGTGGCAACTGATATGCTACCCTCTGTTGCAGTGCTTTTTTGTACAATCATTTGTCAGAGGATCTTGATTCACAACTCACTCAATCTGTCCTCTTTCCACAGCAGCTAATGACAAGAGATTTTAGTGAGTAGGGTAAGATTTGCTAGGGATGAACTAGGGAGTATGGAGAGCAGCTAATTCCATATGCTTCTCTTATGCTGCTCATTTTTTTTTTTAATTCGTGGCAGATAAATTCCTATGCCATAAACAGGGTATAAGCTGAAGTTTATCTCCTATGACATTCTTGAGGGATAATTGTTTTTCTCTGTGAAATGTCCATTCTTAGATTGTATGTTCGCTACATCCTGAATAGTATTTCAAAAATTAACCAATGGAAAAAATCAACAAAGGTCATGAAGAACCTATTCCTAAATGATTTACAAAAGACTAAATAAGATATAACAATGTTGGATACCTTAGTAATAAGGTAAATGTAAATAAAAACTATGAAAAATTAGCAAAATTAAGAAAATTATATATTGAGGGTTGGTAGGTATGTGCGAAAACAGGATCTTTCATACATTGCTTAAGAAAATTGAAAATTGATAGCTTTCTTTGAAGAGCAATTTGGCATTATATATCAAAGACCTCAAAAGTGTTCGTATGCTTTGATTAAATTGTTCTGCTTCTAAAAATTTTTCAGAAAGAAATTAGTAGAGTTAGGCGCTAGAATATACATTGAAATATTTTTTAAATAAAAATAACCAGAATCTATGTATTTGGTAGTAACTTAAACAAACTATGATCATTCATAGATATTAATACCAACCAAAAGTAATATTCTTGAAATTTTTAAGTATATGGGAAAATATGATATGCTGTGAACATAAAGTCACACATTTATGTCTAGTATATAACAATAAAATTCCATATTCAGAATTCGAAAGAAAAATAAGCAGTAATTGAGTTGTGATATCATTTTCTTCAGTTATCTATTAATGCACTTTAGGTAGTAAACATAACGGCATGTAATCTGAAACATGAACAATTAATTTTTTTTACATTAAAATGCAATTGGACCAATTTGCATAGAGAATTATGTACTGATGTAAAATGTTACACATCATCATATTATAAAGTAGGTTAAACTGATATTTCGAGTGACTATGGAATTGTATAGTGTGTAGTAACAGATCACATAAATTTTTGCATGCTCTCTGGAGCATATTCTAACCTAAGGGTCTACATGCAGTGCTCACCCTGACCCCTACTGTTCAAACACGTTTACATATAAGTCAGTGATGGGAGGAGATTTCCTTTTTCATGATTCTGATTTATTAAGATCAATAATTGGTTTTACTCAATTTCTTTAAAATATTTAGGATTATGCTTTAAGTTAAAAAGATGAGAATAATTATTTTTTTGAATTTAAAAGTATGTAATTGATCAGTCTTAAAATAGTCCACCAATAATTGCTTTAAAAGAGATGAGCTTCTTCTAATTGCAAAGTTAAAAAATATTTAGAAGCCTCTAGGTGTGAAAGCACTTCTGTTTTCAGTTTCACAGAGATGTAAAAGTTATTAGGCTGTATTAATCAATAATCATCCTAACAGTAAATTTAATAATTTTACAAATGTTAATTTAAATAATTTAACCACTTTTTCCAAAATAATTTTGATTGTTTTTATATGACTCATTTTTACTATTTAAATTAAGATCAGAAATCTATAATTTATTTTCAAGCTTAAAAAGAGTCATACAGTTGATGGTTTTGCATAACTTTTTTCCAAGATATTTCAAGTAATTAACCATTTTCCTAAGTTAGTGATAGTCTTATTTATGTCATTTATTATTTGTAATTTACATTGGCACACCGATTTAGAAAATGTCAAGTAAATTTAATTCTTTCCAGAGTCTTGTTTATTTTGCTTTATATGTATATATTCTGGTGAGCTGGGAGATGGGAAAAAAAAGGGATGGGGGAAATATTTTAAAAATACACTTTTTTGCATGATATAATTGTGTCAATATCATTATGTTATTGGATAATTATAGGATTTGGAGGCCACTGACTTTTCTTCACCTATTTCTCTGAGAAAGAAATCTACTCAGCAAGAAAAGGGTTTGCTATCTGCTGTGTAGCATGTAAATGTGTGTGATTTGTTTGAGTATTACTTTTTTTTAATTTTTATTTTCTGTGTTGGTGTTTGCTGTGTGGTACTGTCTTCTTTTGATGCATCACTCTGATGAGCACAGTTTTACAAAATCCTTTGTTCTGTTGAACATCATTCAGCATTTCGCTTCAGAGGCAAACGTTAGCTCACTTTACTGTTGGTTTGATATTGCACAAAAGTGAAAGGATTATGTGTGGATTTGCAAGCATTTTTGTTTTCTATTTTACACTTTAAAGTCACCTGTTGCATCAGAAAAAGAATCTGCCTGCCTTTGAGTGTTTGGTGAATTACCCCTTGTTCCTGTTCTTGTTCTTGTCTATATTGAGGACGGTAAGAGTATTTTTGTGGGGAAAATAACGCTGTATTACTTTTATTAGTGTTAACGTGGGAAAACAATTTCAGGATTTCCACTCAGCTCTGAGTTATTTGTATTCACTTTATTTCTTTCCCAGGATCATTTTCTTTTAGACTTTTTTTTAAACACCTTTTGTGTTGTGAAGTACTTACTTATTAACATCTCAGTTCACCATTTTTTTGTTGTTGTTGTTGAACTCAGAAAACCCTTTCTAAATCTAGTCATTTGCCCTATGCCAGGGGAAGCGTAAAAGGAAACAATATTGAATTTGATTCAGAGAACTAAATGTCTCCCTGAAATGATAGGTTTATCAAGGACTCCACAGGGTCAGGATTGAATTAGGAAAGCAGACCACTTTCTGCCTTTTCTAGAGTCAAATTTGCACTGTACCAATATGCTAAATAAAGGGTAGCTATTCAGTGCACATACACTATCATATATACTCTCCCAACACCATTATTTATAAATGAGAAGCTGAGACTTAGAGAATTAAATCACTTGCCCAATGTTACACAGCTCCTAAATGGCCCAACTAAAATTTGAATTCAGCTCCATTCATCTCTAAAACATCATGCTCCTGTGTTACAGAAAGTAATGCTTTATTTGAGCTAATTTTAGATGTTTATAGGATCATTTCAAGAAAGAAGAATAATAAAATATAGATATAAACCAACTTAGAAATGACTCTTGCTTCCCATTGCTGTGCTGAATGACAGTGACTTAATCCATTGATTTAACATGACCGTTGCGTGCTGGAGAAAGAAAGGGCACTTACTTCTTCCAGAACATTTCTCAACTTGGGGAAAAAGCAATTAACTATACTCTCTTCTAAAGAGCTTCCATTGCTACTAATGAGATTATGAATGGACATTCCTTGTCCATATAATTTATGTGGATCCCATATTGTATTTTAAGTCATTCTGACTAGTGATTCTGAGAAATTTGGGTACTCACACACTCAGCATTAATGAGCCTGTGAGATTCATTCTTGTTTGCTTTTTCCTTCTACTTCTTAGCCTCAGATCAGTTTCACAGCCCTGAAATTGCTATCTGAAATCGTTATTTACGTTAAAATTCACAGATTTCTGTGTGGGTCTTACTTGGGTGGACGTGACATAGGGAGCACTTTGTATCTTATAGATCCTGGCAGAAAAGAAATGCTCATCATATTCATTAAGGGCTAATCTGATGTACACGTTATTTTTCTTCCATTCATCATCATCTTCACCATCGCCCTTGTTATCCTTCACGTTTGTTACGCATGCTTCATATGTCAAAACACATTTAAATATTTTTAGCAAAATAGATATAGGAATTATAAGTAATATTCTTTGTTATTATCATAACGTATACTACAGTGCTTATGAAACTTTAATGTATGTACTCATCACCTGGAAATCTTGTTTAAATGCAGTTTCTAATCAGTAGGGCTGGGCCCAGTAATTTGCATTTTGGGCAAACTCACATGTGACACCAGTACTGCTGGTCTGTGGGCCACGCTTCAGGTGCAAGGAATTAACATTTAGTGTTTACCATATACCGAACACTGTTAACCATATAATTGCATCATAAGGAAGAGCAAGCAGAAGGCATGACACCTGTTTTAGAGATGAGAGAATTAGGCAACCTTGAGTAGAACCCAATTGTTCTGAGATCTAATTTACTGTGTCTTCTACTATACCATTCTCCTTGTTTAGAACCTATTCTCTACTCTGAGAAGGCAGGCAGTTATTAATTTCTGATATTTTTATAATTAAATAGCATTTAGCCAAAACTATAATCTTTTCAAGTTCCTTTCCTAAAGAAAAAGCTAAAAAGCAGTTTTCTTCAAAATTACCATGAATATTGTAGTTTCTAGCTGTGTAGAAACCCAATAGCCAACACAATTTTTCATGCTTTTATTTCTCTGTCCATCTGTTAAAACTTAAATATTTAGTTAAACTATACATTCATGGTCTAATGCATTTTATCCTTGCAGATTCTATGACATTGAAACTCTACCCTTGCTTTAGTGGAAGGCCTCATTTTCTATTCCTGTAGCTAGCAGCATTCCGTTTGACATTTGATGCCCATGAGATTTTTATAGAATCTAGGTTATGAGATTGAGTCTCTTGCCACATATTTTTGAATGGAAATCTGTGTTACTTTTCCCGGAGGTGTTCTGCTTTATGCTTTTCTTTGAAATGGTTTTGATTATTTAAAAAGAAGCCTTCAATGATAAAACCTTTCACATCATAATCACCATTGACTAGAGAGCTTTTTTTTTTTTGTTTTAAAGAGAAATGTTCAAGAAAGCAATAGCAATTTCTTTTTCTACCCTTAACTCAAAGCAAAAAGCCATGTTAATGGTACAGTGATATAATGATAAAAATATTTCCACTATAAATTTCAGTATAAGTAGAAGATTCTTTTGAAAATACAAATAAATAAATATGTTTAAAATGAGTAGTACATGTGACTCAATACAAGGACTTCAGTTCAAACACAATATAGTAAAATTGACTTTCTAATAATCCTGACAAAAGATATGTAATCAGTTATTTGATGTTCTAAAATATATAATACTTAATGATTAACATAGATAATGATTAAAAATGGACTCAACTAAATTATTCTCAGAGATGGAGAAAAATTAATGGCAAGATGTTTGATGTTTCAAAAAATGACATAGGTCCTAATGTAATTGTTACTTAAACTTTATACTTAGCACAAAGTTGTAATAGCTAAAGGATACCTGCTTTACATCTTTCTATGTCTGCTGGTCAAATTGACCTATTTAAACTGAAATTTGATTAATTTTAAAATTAACTAATCACTTCTCAGCTTTTTGGCTAAGATCAAGTGTAATTTTAGAATTAACTATCTTGGGTATGATATAATTAATGAAATATTTAAAATATACTCATTATAATAGGGCCCCTCTAAATTATATTTACCAATAGTAATTTTTTTTCATTCCAAGTTTTTTCTATCACTTAGTGTAGTAACTGACACATTATAGATGCACAAAAAATGCTTAGTGGGGAAAAAAGCAAATTACTGTTAATTGACTACATGAAGAAAATCTTTAAAGAAATTAAAGAAATAAAACCAACATTGGGTAAATATATTTCATATTTGCAAAATACTGTGCTAAGCATAACAATAAACATTTTGTTTAATCTTCACAAAAATATTGTGTGATAGGTACTATTGTTTTTCTTCAGAAAACTGATATTTTATAGAATAATCTCCCCAAATAACACAACTGGTAAATGTTAGAGCTCACACTTATACCCACACAACCACTATAATCTTTCCATCTATTAACTTTAGTATAGAACTTGCTTTAAGGCAAAAATCAAAGTCATCACTTTGGCATAAAATAGATACTACTTAAAAAATTTTAAATTTAGTTTTACAGCAATAGGGTAAGAGTGCTTGCTATTGCAATTAAATAAATATGCATAATTTAAATTCCTGCCTCTTCTAAAGATGCTAGGTAAAATTTTAGTCATTATTCAGTTTGTTCATTGTTCACAACCACTATCACCACCTCATAATTGTCATCATTTTCCATATTATGAGGTGTAATAGTTACTGAGGAATCACTTCGTTCTAGGTATTGTGCTAAGTTATGCACCTATACAGATTTATCCATTGTTTACTGATCATCAAACATTGATTTTTTTTTTTTTTTTGGTCATTAGGGGCCAGGCATGATCTGTCTGATATTTGAAAAGCTATTAACACTGAGAGACAATACTATAAATGTGTTTTAAAGCACTTTTACTGCTTTATAAAAAGGTAACATTTCCAAGAAAACTTGAAAGTAAAACCTTATTTTTCTGTTAGCATTTTCCTAAAAAATGATGCTGGGAAGTGGTTTATTTGTCTTAAATTCTATGGCCTGATTCTTAAGAAGATAAATGAAGAATCGTGCAATTACTTTTCCATTTGCCAAATTGATTTTCTAATGAGTCTGTGGTAGAGTCAACATTTGAATTTTAGCATGCAAAAGCTGTTTAAATTGACAGATGAAATAAAGAAATACATAATAGTGGTGCATCCTACATATCAAATCATCTTTATTATTTTACCCACATTATGCAGAACAAATTTGACTTTCCATAAAATAGATCTGTTCACATACCAATCACATATTTTGATTGGTATAATCAAAATATGTCCAAAAGTTGATTAAAGAACAATTGTAATTGTGTTAGCTATTTTTATAGTTGGTTGTTGACTGAAAATTGACACAATATGGGCAGTTCACTAATAATTTTCACATTTTGACACTGTTTCCATCATGAAATGCATGAAATTGTATCCAAAGCTCTTGGGGCTTTGTCACTTGCTTCACAAAGCTTTTACTTAAGATAAGGGTATTAGTAGGGACTTAAAAGTCTTCCTCTCCTCATTTTTTATGTAGTCTTTTCTCTCCCTCAAAACTCCTGTTTATTTTATACCATAGACATGGTTTAAAAAAAAGTGTGAATCAGAAGAAACTGATGATCTAGACAAAAAGATTGATTTTTACTTGTTACTTCTGTTTTATGATGTTTGTTATTGTTCTCTGTTTGAAATTATGCCTATGCGATGTTACAGTCCCTGTGTACCTTGCACTGAAGTCAATTTAATATACCAAACTTTGTGAAGCTGGTATTATTCTAGCCCCAGTGAGCTGGTGGTCCATTGGACATTTGAGGTAGCAAAAATCTTTATTGTTAAGGCCTTTTGATTAAAAGTTATTTGAGCTTCCCTAAATAGGGGTTTATGACAATTCACTAACGGTTAGCTGAATCTGAAAATTATATTATCAAAAATGGAAATATTCTATAATTAAGAAATTCCATAATCAATTATGGGAATTAGAATTTAATGAGATTAGAATTTATCTAAAAGCTTTAAAAGTGACATTTTTGTAACCAAATAATAATAAATTTATATGTCTATTTAAAGCCAAATGAAATCACATACTTTTACAATGCAGTAAAAACTATTTGGTTTTTTTCTCTATTTGCCACATACTCCCAAAAAATTCCATTATGATGCCAGTGGACCAAATATTGCCACTATAATAATCTGTGAAAGAAGAAATTAGAATATTCAAGTGAATAGAGTAATACTTGAAAATTATTACAAAATTCTATGTTCAGGAATTAAAGCAATATTGCTAGTTTTCTTAAATTTTTTCAATAGGTAATCAATAAGCTAGTATTTTCTTTTATTAGAAATTTGTGTCTATGTAAAGCAAGTGTTTTTTCAATGTCCCTTGTCTTTGTTCAGTGCTGAATATGGTAACATTTAAAAAATCCCCTAGTCTTGGTTGAAAAAGAGAGTGGTATGCGCTTCTAAATGTTCCCCTGGTAGGCTCAACAAAAGCAAGTATTATTTGTCGGCATTACTGAATGTGTTTAAAGCTATCAGTAAAACAGGTTCATTAATTAATCAGATTATATTAGAATAGAAATATTTAATCAGATTTGATTAGGAGAGGACGTCAAATTTCAGAGTCTCACTTGACATTCGTCTTTGTTTGGAAGATAACAAAGGACTTTGGAGTATAATTTTTACCCTTATCATTATATTATTTCTGCTAAAATCACTGATGAAGGTAGACCCCAGATATTAAAAAGGCTAGTCCTTGCTCCATAGTCTTGTGTATGATGTGTGTTTTTTAAAATATTTATCAACTATTTATATGATCATAATTACAACTACATAGGTGTCCAGTATTGACTTACTAATATAAACTAATTGAAGAAAATATGTTTAGGATGAGATTTACTCAGGGTGAGAGTTTGTAAGACCAATAGCTCTAGGGAGGGAGGTTGGGCAGAGTCTTAACCACCTGAAGCCTTTAGTAGAGCTAGGTGTATGGAGGAATAGGATGAGTTGTATGAATGTCAGAATGAAGGCTAGCTCATTTACCGGGAGCATGAGGGATGGAGGTCATCAGCAAGCCTGTTCACTGTTGATCTGCTTTACAAACCCTTCTATTGTAAAGGTGTTCACCTTTATCTTGTCTTTCAGTCCTCCACAAGCAACCCAGAGAAGTGTGTCTCTGCTTGCTAGAGCTTGGCCGGATTGCAGCCAGGTAGGTCAAAGTACTGTGGCTATGTCAAGACACAGACCATCACAGCATCCAAACAACAGATAAGCTTGATGGCTTCTCATTGCTGATGTCTAATCTGGATGTTGAAAAGCTTCCCATTCATGTGTGATTATATGGACATCTTGAGAGCAGTTGATCAAACAAAAAGCATGCCACTGATATTCTTAACATCACGATCTTGTTGTCAAAGCCACTATATCTAAGCATTTGCTAATATCCTTTAATCAAATACAATTTCCCTTCAAAGCTTTCCTGGGAATGAGGAGAAGATCTCATACATGAAGTTTTATGTGACAGTTAACTCTGTCCTTGGTGGAAAGTCTCTTCCTATAGTCTCTCTCTTTTCTTCCTCTTTCACCTCCTTGCTTTCTGTTTATGTTTTAATAATCGTCAGCCTCCTTTTTGTTCCTTTTCCTCATTTCTCCCATTCAGCACCTCATCCCTCAGCTCTTTTAGTTTCCAATTCTGAGTGAGGAGAGAGTTTTTAAATTATTTTTATATTTCTAATAGAGAAAGACATAGAATGTTAACCTTGTGTAGATAGATCTTTGAAACCTGTTTTTTCCTAGGGGGAGGAAAAACAAGAAGTAATTGCAGAAATTATAGCTAAATAAGCAGAGGAAGGAACTTCCTTTATTAGCAAAGCCAACTTGCTTTGGTTTTATGTTTTCCCATTTATTATTTTGCAAACCATTAGATGGGGCTTTTGATAGTTATATGAAGCCCAAAGAATGAGAAATGAAGAGGTCTTGATACAGATTAAAATTTTAGAATTGATTATGCTTTCTGATCCACATTCTGGTAGTATGCTTTTAAGGTTGAGATCAGTTGAAAAAGTAAGATAAAGTAAAAGGTGGCACTGGCTGTATATTCTGAAATAGAGAATTTACAAACAAAATAAAAGAAAGAAAATACATCAGCAAATTACACGACTAGAAAACTTGGTGACAATGAACAGATCTTTTTTTGATCTGAAAACTAATCAGATGATGTAACCTCAAATTCTTTAAATCACCATAGTCAATATATCTTAATGAATTGTGTATCAGGTATGAATTTTATTTCATGATAGTACTTGGATGTGAGAAGTGTCGATTTAATAATTTTCAATTCAAATTAAATATTACTGGATTTTACTCAACACAGAGTGAAAAAAATCAATTTGAGGAATTTGGAGATTTTTTTCTACTCTCTCATACGTTCCCAGATAATTGCATGAAGGACTCTGGGGGAGAACCCTCTAGGCTTTGGTCCCATCATGTGACTACTGCTTAGGCATAGTTGAAGCTTGTGGTATCTGGTTGTTTCTTAGGACTCCGTTCCCTTCAGTGCTGCCACATTCTTGGGTTCTGCGGGGGGAGCAGGACAAAGGTGTCCCTGCCAAGCCCACTCCCCCACCAGTCGTGGAGCTTCTGGCCTGCAGGACAAACAGCCTTGAGTCAAATGAAAACTAAGGACTCAGGAACTATCCCTTAAGGAAGAAGTTAAAAATACAGAGGGTAGGAAAACACACTAAGTAAAATGTCAATAAATGAGCTGCTGCCACAGAAATGCTCAAGTAAAGGAAACATGGGTGTTCTTAACAAAAGAATAGGCAAAAAACTTTTTGTTTAGTTGTTTGTTTTAACTATACCATTAGAATCTTCTAAAATGCCAGATTCCATTTTGTTGCTTAAATAACCTAAGTACGCATATCAGATAAATGTCTTCTGAAAGTTGTCATATATAGGTAAACGGAAAAAGTTGCACTGTCTCTAGAATTAGTTGAAATTTGTCATTTTCTTCCTGTTTAGTTTATAGTATTTGCCTGTTTTCTGATTTTTATTTTATATTTTCTTATTACACTTTTTATTACATGAACAATCAGATTAAGAATCCTGCTTAAATGAACATTTTACTGAGAACATTTTAATTATGGCTGAATCATCAAAGGAGAAGATGAGCAAACCAATGACACAATGCCTTTAAGAATCATCTTTCCTCCAGCTCTGAGTCTGGCAGAAATTGCCCGTTGTCATAGGATGTAAAACAAATTGAAAATCTTGGTTAATGAAAGGGAATCATAATGGCCTTGTCAATTTCAAGGTGCAACATCATGTGAAGAGTTCTTCCCACCCAAATATTTTAAAATTGTGATTTGGGACTGCTCCATTTCTAACCATGTTTTATGACCATGCAACCTAATAAAGGAAGTGATTATTCACATTACAAAAATTAAATTACTGATTTTACAAAAGGAAGTTACATAAGGATCAAGATAAACCCTTACTTTAATATATTTAATTTATGAACTTGCCCTTTTATCTTCTTCACCCCCTTGGGTGGAGTGAAGTATTACATACTTTCATTGAAAAAATACGCTATTATAATAGATTACTCATGATGTTACTTTTTTGTTGTGTGCAGCATGATATTAAACACTTGAATGCCAGTTGGATGGATCGAACATTTAAGTATGAATGTCTGTTGAAGTTTCTCTCTACATGCATTTGAAAATTGTTTATTTTGATTGAAGTTCATTTGTGCCTTACAAACAGAAACCCAATAAACCCAACTCTCATTTCCTTACCTTTGTGTTGAAGCACATTAGTTGAAGGAAAAAAGTGAAATTAATTTCCTCAATCCAATTTTACTCCTAAATTTTGCTTTATACACATTCAACCTATATCTAAATGCTTACATTTGTGTTTCCTCCTCTCCGCATTCCTCTATGGAGGCTTACACAAATTAATGAGTTATAATAGCTTTAGCCAAAACTAGAAGTGATTATGGGAGAGCTCTCTATAATTACAAGATTATTTTGCACACAGAACAGATGAGTTTCGACTTTAATAAAGTCCCCACTACAATCTTGTGAGTTTGGTGTTTTTCATCACTTATAGATGATGCTTTCTTATATTTGATTCTAGACATTTACTTCTCCAAATTGCATACATGCCATTTTAAAAGCATCAACATCATTTCAGAAATGATTCCCTGAAAGTTTTTGATTTTCTGCTGTGGTTTTTTTTTTTTTTTTTTTTTGTCTTGGGATACTTAGTGGAACTCCTTTGGGAGCTGTGGGCTTTTCTGTGTTCTGAGATGGGAGAATGAGACCACTTATTTTGGTTCTCATGGGTAAAACTTCCTTTTATTTTCAACTAAATAGAGGTATCATCACTGAAGAGTGAAATCCCTCTGCTAATATTTCAGAAATATGTCAGTTTCTGAATGTAAAATATGTATTTGTCTTGTGAAAAGTAAAACACTCGGCAAACAGAAGTTAATTAAACCTCAAAGATATTTTTAATGATAGTATTTTGATATTCATTGCTAAAAAAAATTTACTATGAATTCAACATTTTAATAGACTTTAGAATTAAGATTATCTTTATGATAGTAAAAAAGACTTTTGAGATTTTGATTTAGAGCCATAATCAATAATCAACAAGATAGTGGAGTTTTTTATGATTATTTATTTTTCAATACTTCCTTGATTTGAAACAAAATTTATGATCATTCAAAAGAAATATACTTTGTGAACATTTTCCTTAATCTCTCATTTCAATCTATGGCCTCATAAAAGGCAATGTTACTAAAAAGAAAAAATATTCTTATATAAAAATTATTAATTGACTCATCCTATTTAAAACACTTGAACTGCTATGAATAGCATATACTTTAACGTGGTTGAAGTTTCCTTCCAAATCTGTATCTGTAAATTGCTTTAAAACAGAAGATAAATGGCGCAAAAGTTATCTTGCGTGAATCTATAAACATGCCTTAAAAGGAAAGAGTTTCTCTTATTTGGCTATAAAATTTGTTCCTCTACTCCTAGTAAAATAGGCTCCAGATGTCTTTTGTTTGAAAGCTATAGTCTACTAAGTAGTTTAAGTAAACTTTCTAGTTCACAGTTCAGTTTCAGGACTCAGTTATTTCATCTAGATCAGTCCCGAAAGTTGTGTCAAGTTGCTCGAAAAATGAAAAATTCATTCTTAGAATCTCCTTACAAAATCATTTAGCCATAAGACCATTTTCCTAGCACTTAGTTTTCTTTTTTTTTTTAGACAAAAATAAGTATATTGCTCTTTGAATGTTCACCCTACTTTCATATCACTGAGGTATATAGATGAGGATTCGATTTTAGTGGACTCAACCTATTTGGTCTCTTTAGTTTGATCCTCATTCAGTTTGAAAACAGCTACCTTCTTTTCTCTTCTTTCTTTTTTTTCTCTTTTTTTCTTTTCTTTTTTCTTTCTCTTCTTTTCTTTTCTAGTTTTGATAGCTAGAAAAGCTACCCACTTCTAAAACTCTAAAATCTTGTAGTTGGAAAGGAGTGCTTTCACTCCTTTCCAACTTTATACAAATACACTTCTTTCCAAATTTATGCACTCCTTTCCAAATTTTTACAAACCTCATAGACAAAATAGAAATGCAAAGTGGTGTAGAGTTAACCACGGAAACCAGAATGAAGCAGCCCTTTGGCGAACACAAAAAAAGACATATTTGATGACTGAGTTGGCTTGCAGGTGCTGGCCCCCAACCCAAGGGGGATTTTACGATTTATGGCCTGTTGACATCTCCAGCCAGACAGGAAGCCAATGAATAGTATTTAAGTGTGCATTTTGGGACTGGCTGACTATACCTTAGGCAGTTCGAAGTATTCAAAAGCCAACATAAGCAGAGATTTGGGACTTAGTGTTGACTTTCTGTGTTCAGTGGCATAGCTAATTTTCAACATTCCCAGATAAAGAAAAGTCTCCAGGACAAGGTTTTCCACGTGTAATTTTGGTATCAATTTTATTCAAACCTAGTCTACTTTGTATTGGGCATGGAGTTGAGCCTGTTGTTACTCTAATAACATATTTATTATTTCATTTTGTAAAAAAAATACAAAATATGCAACCTGTTCCTGAAAGGTGGCATGACTCCCTCTACAATTACAAATGAAATCATATTTTCCAATTCACCTAATATATACTTTCAAATACGATGTTTTCACTTACGAATGACTTTTAATTGGCAGTGACTTCTAGTTAAGTTTCTCTAGCCTCACTACCAAGTGTATGTTATTCTCTTAAAAATACTAAATGTAACCAAATTTTATACTTGATGGAACTAAGAATCCAAAAAAATCTAGAGATATTAAAAAGAATTGCCTGCCTAAGTTCATCTGGCAAATTAGTAGCAAAGCTGAATGTATAAATTGGTCTGCTAGACTCCAGTACTGAGATATTTCTGACATTCCACAATTCTAACAATTTTTTAAAAAGAGTATCTATAATAAGTTATAGAATATCTATAATAAATAAATTTATAATGTAAAGAATATAAAAATAGTAATACTACTACTTTATATCTTAATAGCACCTTACTTTTGAGGCTAACATGATCTCATTTGGGTGGTATAATATATTAAAGAAACCAAAAACTTTGGCAGCAAAACCTCAGTGCTGCAGGTTTCTGGTTGTGCAACTCATGATATGTCAATTAATTTATCAACGGCAATCTTAGAGGTGGTGCCATGTGTCAAGACACTGTACTGGACATGTAATGTGTACTATTTTAATTTCTTCTAACAATATTAAAACATAGAACTTAGAATTTCCATTCTGTATTGAAATAAAATAAGGCTCAGAAATAATGTATATCGGGATGTCCAGTGATACCAGACGTGTTGAAGATGTTCAGTAGCAGTTGATTTTCTGTGTTCTTCTTTCTCCCTCTCTCCCTTAACTACTACAACAGACCTCGAGAGAAGGCTGTTTTCATCTCTACTTTCCTGATAGAAAACAGACTTGTAAAGGTTAAGTGATTTGCTAAATTTTAAAAGTAAGTTAATAGTATAGTTGATTCCATTCTTCCTTAGAGAAGAATGATAAATCAATCTCCATGTGAGTATTGTTGGTACTTGTCAGCAGTAAGGTGATGAGATGCTGTGCAGAGTTCAGCATAATTAATGTTACTAGAAAATTTTTTAAAAATGTGTTTTAGTTTTGGATGGGGTAAAGTCTTCTAGAAGATTTTTTTTTTTGGTCAAGCATTTTTGTATATTTAACATTGACATGTTTTAACAAAGTGATATATGCATTTAGGCATCCAAAACCATGAAACTGAATTCATATTTAGAACTTGACATTATTGCTATATGAGAATAAAGGAATTCATTTTATATTTAAATGGTAGCTATTAGGTACCTACTGTGTTCCAGGATCTATGTCAGATGCTGGTAATTCTATGAATCAGACAGTAGTCTCTACCATTATAGAATGTTTAGTCTAGTATATATTTCAATTATTGTCCTATTAACTGGTTAATATGTATAAAAGGTTAGAAATAAGTAGTATCTAGGTACTTTAGCTAATGATTTATATGTAACTAAAAGTTACTCTGTAGACCAGAAGCTGTTATCAGAGGAGTGATTGTTTAGTTGAATTGTGCCAGCATTAACTGTTTTGTACTGAATTTTAATATCAGCTTTCCAGCTTGCAAAAGGTGCCAGACACATAGTACCCTCTTTACTAAACCAACAGAAAATAAAAGAGTGGCATATGAAATATCAAACATCATCTTTATTACCATGAAGGTCCAAGATGACAGACATGCTTAGTGTCTTTAACTGAACTCCAGAATTTGGTCAATTAACTACCTACTCATGAGCAAAGATGAGTCAGGGTAGGGGTCCTCACTCAAGACACCCATGAGCAGTGTCCTCCCTAGAAGAAGAGTAAAGCATGCTCAGTTTATTCTTAAATTTACTAATTTGATAAATCCCTTCATCTCATTGGAGAGGAGGGGGTAACAAAGCAGAGAAACCAAGAATTAAACTACTTGAGCCGCCAGTATAAAACATCAAGAGCAGGGAAATTGCCTACCCCTCAAAGTGTTGCTGAACATATGTAGAATGATGTCAGTTGAAATAACAAGCCATTAGAACAGGACAATAACTTAAGGTTTTACATTTAATGATATTTTAATATACTACTCAATCAAAGGTACTAAACATATTGTCAACACGATCTCTGTCTGTAGATTATTTACTTTGTAGATTATCCATAACGTCTTTTTAAAACTCTAAGTGACTTTCCTCTCCTTTCTAATACATAATCACCTGATTAAATGTCAAGGGAAAACGGTGTTGGCCTTGAAATCAGAAAACCCACATTGAAGCCTTTGCCCTGCTCCTAGCTAATTATATACCTTCTCTGCATCTGTGTTCTTATCTGTAAAAATGAAAGCGGTAACTCATTGATCCCCAAATCCTTCACAAATCTCAAATTATAGAATTATCTTTGGCCTTTGCCATCTAAGTACAGTTGATATGTACCTAGCAAATCAAACCTAATTTTATATTTAGCTTAAGAAAAGTATTATAAGAGCTATCTAATAGCTACTACATCTCTCTCTTTGAACTTCTATGGCATTTATAATTTACAGCACAGTTTTTTATATATTGTTATTTTAAATCATTTCTCTGTTTCATCTCTGTTCATTTTCTTTCCCAGTAACAATATATGTGCTTTCATTATGTTTTTCCTAAGAACAACATAACCTATGACACTGTATAACTCACAGTACCTTGCCGTGGGCCTATTTCAAACTTAACTCTGATACTCTGATTTTACTTCTGTCTTTAATAAACTTGTGTTCAAAATGGGAGTTTAATTATAGCACTAATATCATTAAAGCTGGTAAATGAAAAAGCTGAAGACCAAATTTTACATGGTTATTCATGTTATTGACTCATTAAGGTATTACTTTGAGTATTTTTATTTATTTGTAGTATGGTGGCTGTGTTCATGTATGCACACATATACAAACACAGGAGATCTATGTGTTTTTCCCCTGCTTAAAAGCCTGCAAAGTTAAGAACTGAGCATCTCAGAGCAGAAAATGTGGATTTGTTTTCAAAAGTCAGCAATTTACTCCTAAAGGGTTCATAATCAAATTTAATATATGATAATCTTCTCATTGTAAGTTATGCATGTGTAATGATCTGGTATCTCTTAAAAGGTATGGTGTGGAGCCTCCTGGTTTGATAAAATTGGAAAAAGAGATTGAACAAGAAGAAACACTTTCTGCCCCTTCTCCTTCACCTTCTCCTTCATCAAAGTCTTCTGGAAAAAAGAGTACGGGAAACTTACTGGATGATGCAGTAAGTAAAATTGCTCAGACTTCGTACCAGTAGTTAGTATTTTCTGAACTACAAAATACATTCTCTACAATTTCATATCAGTCTAAACATTACCTATTTGAATTTCCTTGAAATACATTTTAACCCTCTGTGAAAAAGTTTGTAGTCCTACAATTCATTTTGAGATTCAAAACGAAGCCAGTCCTTTAAAAGAAAGCGTCACTTAATTCTGAGTAGCATCTAAAATTTTCTTATAATAAATCAACTTTCAGAAAATTGTACGCAAAAACACTCAAACCTTATTGTTACTGGGCCATGAGTCCTCCTTTCACAAATAAGAAGTCTGAGGCCCAAGATCTTGAGAATTGTTAAAGAAGGGAAAGCAAACATCTGATAAAGAAGATAACTGCCCTTTACAGACCACCTGCTATCAGCCAGGGTCTATCATTGTATTTCACATGCTTTCATGTCTGAAAGGCAGGTTCCTTATTAAGGAAAAGGAAACTTAGAGATTGAGTAACCTACGGAGGGGATAAGAAGAGCTTAGATTTCAATACAGTTTTGTCTAACTCTTTGAGGTCCCTCTACTAAGCAGAATCCTTGAGTTACAATTTTTGGCAGTTAGGAAATATTTTAATGACACTCATAATCACAGTCAGCAGTTTCTAGGTGTAACAGCAAACAGGGTGAATTAAAACTCTCAGCCTACCTCAGTTGTCTGTTAAGTAGTTACAGGTTATGATAAGTAGTTTGGTTGATCATGTATATGCATTTACCACCATATACGTACATTTTAAGCACAATTGTAAAAATGTTAATAAAAGAGAGAAATCATGGGTGACTGGAACGTTTATGTAAAGTTTGCATGTATGGAGTTGTAAGTGCTTATGAATTTTATAGAAAATAATGAAGCCAGGGATATTAGACTGACATGGGTCTCACATACATTGGGAGAGTCCTTTGAAATGCACCAACCACAATGCCACCTGTAGTAACAGGCAGGACTAAAAAGGACTGATGGTTCATAGCTGAGAGTTTCTTTCTCTAGAGCCTAAGCTGAAAAGGGCTGGAAAAATGGCTGATTGACACTACAGAATACAGGAAAGATTTCTCCATCTTTTACATTTCTCCATGTGACACTATAAACTATTAAATATATTGCAGATTTAGATGAGCAGAAATATAAAAAAATGTCAGATTAAAAACTCCCATTTTCGTTAAGGGCAACAAACTTAAACTTAGCCCTTAAAAAGACATATTAGCCAGTATCAGTTTAATTTAGTGTCTTTTGGGTAAACTATTCACTCAAGACCTGAAGAATAGGCAGTACATTTTAATTTAATGCCACCTAAAAGTATTTTAAAATTGTGAGACTATTTTTAAGGATTAATCGCATACCTTGATTTTTGCAGTATTCCATTTTTTTATTTTAAAATATTTTTTATTTTATAAGCAAATTGAATAACCTATTGTAGATAACGGTGCATTTTTTATACATTGATGAGAACAATTTTTCCTCTCTCTACACTTTTTTATTAGACTTATTTTAGGGTAAGAAGTTCCTTTGGTCTATCTATTATAAATGTGTTTTTCTGGGACTACTAGATGTGCTCTTAGCCCTTTTCCTCTCAGCTATCACCCCTATTCATTTTTAATGCCTTATTTATATCAGGGTCCCAGACTACTGAGTAATATCTGGCCAACGTCACCCTTAACCTCCTATTGAATGAATGACTGAATTTAATGAATTAATTTAGTCCTGAAATTATGAGACCTCTTCCGGGCATTAGACGTTGCTGACCACTCCATTCTTGAAATTCATCTCTATAAACATTACTGCTACCAGAATGATCTAATTCAATGCAACTCAGATTTGATTAAAATTATATAGAGTTCCCTAAAACATCCAGGATAAAGCCCAAATTCATTGATATGTCACATAAGCCCTCCATGTTCCGGCCCATTTGTGTTTTCCAGCTGTTTTGCCCTCTGGATTAATCCCTGAATTTTTTGTAGCCATTTTTGCTTTCCTCATCTTCTGCCTAATCATCTTTTAAATCTGCTTTTAAATGCCTTTTCATCTTTTAAAATTCAGATTATGTTACCTCCTATATTAAACTTTCTTGGCATCTTTCATCCCAGGTAAAATTGACAAACTACTCCTTGGTGCTTCAAGTATTTGTATCTATTTAATGAGGCCTTTACCTTTTGAGGCATAACAATCCATTCCTCTTAAGCTGTAGACTTTGTTCTCATAGACAAGGACCATATTTTATTAATCTCCATCTGTCTAGTACTATGTTAATTAGACAAGTTATCAATGTAGGTAGTTAAAATTTAAAAAACCTCTCCCTTGTTCTGTTTATCCGAATTGGCTATGTCCTCTGGACATGCATAGACTTCTCAGTTCTGCTGTAGCTTTGCAGAGGGAGGAGACACTGCCATTTGAAGCTATTACATGTTCAGAAGGTGGGAGAAGTGGCTATAATGGTTCTTTTTCTTCAACAGTTTGTCTTGTATCTGGCCATCCTTCATCCTTGAGAAGGGAACGGGGTGAGAAGGTGGGGAAACAACGATGAAAGGGGTTTTGGATCAGTTTTCCCAATACTCCAATTCAGAAAAAGAGCGTAAGATCGGGGGCTTTCTATACAACAGCAGGGCAGTCAGTGACTCCGTGGCAGTTCTCCCCTACTCAAGTTCTGTTCTCTCAATGGGGAAACAGTGGAAGGGATTTTAGAAGAGTTTTAAACCCTCTTTAAAGTTTACCAGAGTTTGGGAACATAACCGTCTATTTAGCTAAGGGGTTTTAATTGGATGCAGGAAATACACAAGGTGAATATTTCTGTACCTTTTCCAGCTAGAATACCATGTTCTACAAGTCTTTAAATCAGCATTTTTCAAGGAATGGTTAATCAAACATACCTCCAGATGTTTCGTGGGGAAAAGAATGCCATGGTTAGGTTAGTTTGAGAAATACAACTTACTATAGTCTCCACCTAGAGTTTGGCAATGCACTTTGGCATATCAAAGGCTCTGGTGAGTTCCATTATACAATCTTGTTTAACCTGAGATTTTCCAAACTTATTTAACCACAGAAGTCTCTTACAGTTCCCTTCATTCTGCGTTGGGGAAAAATTCATTGAACGATTTGTATTATGTGGAAGTGATAGTTTTTCACTGAAGTGTTTTATTTTGGGAACAGTGGAGCAGAGAGAAAAGTAATTTGAGCCTCACTAATGGTTTAGGTCGGAACTTCACATATCTAATATAAAAAGGAAATTGTTCCTATGGAAACAGCTTCACTGTATGTCAAGCATATATAGCAGTTGGAAGTTGAAATTGATGTACCCCAACATGTGTTTTAGAACAGGGATATAAAATAGAGATTGCTTTCAAAGTTCCTGTGTTTAGTTAATAATATTGGCTATTGGTACTCTGGCAAAGCTATTATCTGCAATCACAAAAAAAGAAAAGAAAAGGAGGAAGAGACAGGAGGAGTAAGTGAAGAAAAAGGGAAAAGAAAGAAGAAAAAGAAAGCAAGAGAAGCAGACCTGTGTTAAGATATTTCATTCCAGTGAACAATTTGAGAAGTAACTGCCAGTTTTGAAACTTTCAATGTTTCTTCACATTTCTTTGTTTGGTAGGCGAGTAGTGGAAAATAAAAGAAAAATAGGTGACCTTTTATATGAATAATACATCCCGCCTTCTTTAATCAAGATACCATGAAAGAAACACAGTGGAGTCCATTCAAGTTAATTTATTCTGCAGATGTCCTGATAGAGTGATTCAGCTGTGATAAGATGGTGGGGTCAGGTTCAGTTCTCCTCTTTGCAGTCCCTCATGGTGAGCTAGTTTCCACACAATGAGTTGAATACAGTTCTAAGAAGCCATTCTTACTTTCTTCCTCTTCTCCATCAACTTCCTCAGTCCGGGGATGAGAGACAGTATAATTCTGAGTAATCAGGCTCCTCTTGAAATCCCATTTCAGCAGAAAACTGGCTGGAATCCTAGCCCAGAACAGAACACCTGCCAGACTGACTTATCCCAAGGTAATGTAAGAAGCACAGATGTCATCAGTCACTGTTTACTTAACAATATATTTCCACTGCCCACAGTCTGGCCTCGTCTCTTCCATTTCTGCTTCCACCTCTCACACAACTACAAAAAAAAAAAAAAGCCCTTGATTTGTAAAATCCAGTCCATTTTCAAAGCTAGGAAAGCATTAGAGAATGGAAGGCCACTTGAGAAAATGTTTCCTGTATTTTATTTCATTCGATACCAGCAGTTTCTGTGTTTTGTCTAAGCACTGCAAGATGGAAATACTTTCCATACAGACTTGTGATTGCTCTTTCGTAGTGGAAGAACCACTCGAACACCAATTTACAGTTTGCTCGATTACTACCTGGCAGCAAAATTGTGCCAAGCATGATCCTCCTTAAAGTGCTTGCCTCAGGTCGTGTGCTTTTTTGACACTCTCTGATTTTCTTTTGTATGAGCAAAACTTCCCTCAGCCTCCTCCCTCACTCCCTCCCTTGCTTCATTCTTGCTTTTTAAATGGAAGCCCTTATTTGTAGTGATGAGGAAAACAGTACCACTTCTAGGAATGATTTAACATAACTTATATATACACCTATTTATATTTTAAACACATTTTATAAACAAATATAGAAAGAGATGCACATAGAAAAACACTGAAAACAGCACATACAGACTCATTCATTGGTCCTGTGACTCCACCCGCACCCCAGAATGTGGTTCTGCATTATTGGAAAGGAATGACATTATCATTACCCAATTTTTAGACTTCTTGTTTTATTATCACTGTCCCATTCAGAAATAACTTGTCAAAAAATCTCTAGGGACATAATTCTATTAAATATTAATGCTTGGATGGATGTATCTATGGACCAAGTATGATACGATGGGAGAAACTCAGAACTCAGTCATGAGCCTAATCACTAACTTAATGTTAGACAGCTTCTTCATTTTTCAGTGGAAGACATCTCTGATTTTGCCAATGTATAAAGTTTAAAATCATTAATGGTCCAGGGGCCTCAGAGCCCTTGGAACAAATCAATGTAAACACAGCCTGATCAAGGAGAATGAACTTGCCTGCTCTTCTACTTCAGGTGAAACGAATTTCTGAAGATCCTCCTTGCAAATGCCCAAGTAAGTTCTGTGTGGAGCGGCTCTCCCAAGGAAGATACCGAGTGGGAGAAAAGATCCTCTTCATTAGGGTAAAGTTTTACTTTTCCCTTTTTATCTTGTTCTTTATGGGACTGTGGAGAATTTGAGTTGGGGAGGAGGAAATATGACTGGTAACTAAGCAGAAATTTCTTTATGGTGCTTACAGTTGGATTAAAGATGTAAGGTATGAATATTTTTTAAGGTTGCATACAGTATAATGTACTACTGAGGGCTAAATAAATAGAACTGTCTATCTCTTTTTACATATACATAAGCACATACACACCAAAGAGATCATAGAGATCAGAAAATAAAGATGCTCTTCACCTGTGATCTGTTTTGCCAATAATTAAGAGAATTTAATCTCTCAAAATGTTTGTGACTTTTGCTAAGACCAAGAATTCTTTTTAAAAATAATAAAATGAAAAATATAGCACTGATATATTCCTAGAAACTTACAGCTAATACATAAAAGTATTTTTCTGCCTTATATTTTAGTCATTTCTTAAAAAACAGAGGTTCTGATTTAGGAACAAAAACTATTCTCTCGTTTTAATAAGTTAAAAATATCTTGTTATTTTATGGAACAGAATGATTTGAATGTATACATCCAGTACAATCAATGTACATTCTTACTCAAAATCAGTGATGGCATAGTAGAAATGTTGTCAGTGTAAAGTTTTCTTGATTTCTACTTTTGACTGAAATTTATTTGTATAACAATTCTTTTTTTAAGTCTCTGCAACATGTATTTGAAGAAAAGTTTGATCATAATTTAGTCTTAAAATGTGATGTCCATTATTTTGTATTTTAACCTCATTTTAGTTCAACCTGTACTGATTTTTTTTCTAATTTCCAAGAAATTGCTATTCTGCTTTGGAATGGCAACAAAGGGAATGTAACAATATGTTATTATTAGGGGTTTGAGAACAAATCTGAGTGAATGGCCTCACTAGGAAAGACAATTGCCTGAGTGGTTTATTGTTCTTCTGTTCTTTATTACAAGGATAACATAATTTTTTTTTTACCCAAGCTGCCTGCTTTCACCGTACTAAATACATAACAGTGATTTGGAATCTCAAAAGATGTATTTAAATTTTACCAGATTGACCTTTCTCAGTTGAGAATCAGTCTCCTTTAGAATATTAGGCCCTCAAGTTTAGAATCAAAACATAGGGCTTTATTTGTTTAAATAATTACTCCTTTTTATAATGGAAGTGTTAATAAAAAACATGACTAAAAAAGTAGATAATTTCCTCTCTAATGTAATCTAATATCTTCAGATGAAAATATATATTCCATGTATTTGTGTCTAATCTTCCATATTTAATCATTTGTGAAACAATTAATATTCATATTTATGAATGGCATGTGTTTTTACAGTATTTAGTATATGAGTGCTTTTCTGATTTTCCATTTTTCTTTTCAGGAATTGAGAAAAGAAATTGAGAAATTGAGATTTGCTTTACTGAAAAAATTACATGACATTTTTTAGTGATAGCATTTTAATTTAATATCAATTAATATATCAGAAGATATTGTATATACTTGGTTTCATCCTCCTAATGTTCTATGTAAACTTGCAATAAGAGAGTTAACTGTGATGTGATTATTCACCGATTAGCTCAGCAAGTAATGGCATCGTGCTCCTATGACATGTGTTTTAGAACAGTATTTTATTGAACTTTAAATAATTTACTTTCTTGATTTTTGCACTGTCCACATACAATTTTATCATTTTTATAACATATTTTACTTCAAAATTAACTCCTTTTTTTAAAAAAAAACTTAATTTTCTAAAAAGGACACTGTCACTCCCTAATTTGGAAACCAAAACTATTTGTCAAAAAAAGAAAATATTCATAAACATAGGAAGACATATTTTTTCTTTCATAGTTTCTTTTTTTTAAAATTTTTTTTTATTATAGCATATTATGGGGGTACAAGTGTTTAGGTTACATGTGTTGTCCTTGTTCCCCCTGCCCCCTCGAGTCAGAGGAACATATATCGACTGCGAGTTTTATCCTTTGGCTTGCCATGAGTCCATTTCCACCCTGATGGAGTAAAGTGATTCTAAAAAGGCTGATCTCCTCCTCTCTGGTTATCTCTAGAGGCTTAGGAGTTGAAATTTTACAAGCAGGTCATATGTGCCTTGCATCGCATATTTTTTCCCTGCTTCCTCCTAATTGGACAAACTAAAAATGTCTCTGACATGTACACGTTTTTGCTAGTACTTTGGTTTTGTGGTAGGGACTATGTTTAATTGATCATCATTCTGCTCTCACTCATTGAAAGGAACTGGCAATTATTACAAAATCTCAGAGGTATTTAATTGGTTTTCAAATGATCATTGGGTTGTTGCTGCTAATGTTTTAACTGTGGTGGTTTCTTTGAACACCTGGATTAAGCAGTAAATGCCTGTGGCCAAATTCTTACACACACTAAGTGGATGACCATCTCAGCGTCTTCATTACAGTTCTACATTTCTGAAGTTTGTATTTTTAACATGGGCATATTTTAAAGTTTGTCACATCTTTGCTGAGGGTCCCTAATATTGTCATATTTACTTGGCTGTGTTTATGGATATTATTCCATAAAATATACATACAGTGAAATATACATGGTGTCTTAGCATTTGTCCCCTAGTTATCTGTCCATTCTGAGAGCAGCAGTGCATTCATATGGTCATAATGAACCTGTCCAACAGAAAGAACAATTCACGGTCAATTAAGGTTGTTAAGACTGTTGACTTCACTCTTACTTCAAGATAACACAATTACCAAAACACTGGCTCAGAAACAATTATCCCTTAGGAAGTCATAAATACAAGATTTTCTTAATAAGCCTGTAGCTAACACATTTACTCTTGACTTACTTATCTCAATGTAAACCCGATTAATAATTTTATTACTTAACCACCTTCCAAGGTTTGTTGACAACACTCAACCACTTTACTTATGTATGGTTTTATGATTGTGTGCATATATGAACATATCTTCTTTTTATATATTCAAACAAATACAATAACAACAAATAAGAATGACAAATATAAAAATGTGTGCAGATTTCAGAGGAAGAGCCAGGAAAACATTCTTCTAAGAATGTCTTTGCTAAGCATATGTCTTGTCTCTGGATTTCTAGAACCAATGTATGGATAGATATTTCCTATACACAGCTATCTAATGTGTACTTACGTAGCTGCATCTATATGCTTATGTAGACATCCTTGTTTGTGTGCCTATATCTCCATTTGCAGGTGGGGGATTAAGCTGTATCCTAATAAAAAGAATCCTTTAGTACAAAGAAAAACCTCTGAGATTTTTTACTGCGGTTTTTAGTAAAATATCCTAATAATTCCTCACCAAATGGGAATTTTCTTATTTCTAGTGTATCAAAACCAATTTCTCAAAGTCAGATTTTTACCTTGTACCTTCCAATGAGTAACAATTTTTTTGAACTATCATATGCAGCTAATTTATATTTATGTTGTACAGATGCAATTTACTATCCTCCAAGGTATAAATATTTCAGTTATTTTTCAGCGACATTTGAATTTGGATGATGATGATTAAAAACTCCTTGCCGATTTCTGCAGTAAAAGAGATTTGGATTATTCCCATTCAGCCGCAGTATCTTTGAAATGTAATTAGATGGATCTAAGTATCAATGTCTTGATTTCAGGGAAAAGAGAAGTAAGAATTTTCTCTTATTCTTTTGTTCATTCGATCAGTTGGTATCTATCTAGGCTTCAAGTATCAAAAAGTCAGTTGGCAACACATGCCTGAATGAGCTTATAGAAAGAAACTTCAGAAATATGTCTTAGGTGCAATAGAATTGTATGTGCTGTTTGACTTATCATCCCCAATTTCGTGACTGTATTCTGTATAAATACTCCAATTGATTTTTAAAGTAGTCCCCAGATGCAGCCTCAGTATCATCTGGGGAACTTGTTAAAAACACAAATTCTTGGGCTTCCCCCAAGACCTGTTGAATCAAACTCTGAGGGTAAGACCTATCCACCTGTGTTTTAACAAGCCCTCCAAGTACTGATGTGTGTTGAAGTTTGAAAACTATATTTAGAAAGAACTACAAGTAGAAGGAGATTTGTTTTATCAACAACACAATTGGAAATCATTTTCATGTCTGATCATGGAAGAATATGACTATTCAGGTGCTAAAAATGATCATTTTGAAGACTTCTCTGTATTGATGGGAGAAAATGCTTAAGCTGTAATGTTAAGTGGAAAAAATAGGCCTTAAATTTACATTTACATATAAAATAGCTTTGTATAGAAACAATACACAATTATGATTTCAACTTGAAGAAAACAAGAATATTTGAAAATAGATTTTAATTGTTGAGGACATAGAATTATGATTGATTTTTCTATGTCCTGCATTTATTTCTGATGATATTAAAAATATGAATTCTTTAAGAGAAACCAATGACCAGATACAGTTACAAATTTGAGAATAAATAAAAAGCCCTCTGAAAGTTGTCAAATTAATTAGCAGACTGCTTATTTGAATGGTCCTTTTGTTAAGCTTTCTGTCTTCTGGAAAAGAGTAGGAAGGTTTATTGGAGCCATGGTAGTATTTAGACTAGGGAAGATTTTGCATTTTTTTTGTGAACTTGAAACAGATTTTTCTTTGGAGGAAGCTGTTATCTTTTCTTCTCTTTCTTTACTATTTTATTTTTCCACTTTGAAAACTCACATTATTTACAATTAGCACTAGGAAACATGCAATGTTTACCTCTGCTATCTGGATAATGTGCCTTCTCTTTGTAGATTCCATTAGTCAAATAGCATGTACTCAGTTTTCTCTCGACTAACCATTAAAGCTTTGAACATTTGGTGTTCCATTCCTTTAGGTATCAAGTTTTTAGTGGCATGAAAATAACCTAATATGATAAACTAATCTGTGCTGATGCATGAAATGGATGCAGATATTACCCTAATGGGTAGACTGTCTATGGATAAGATCTTTACTCTTAACAAAGTTTCTCTAATGTTCTGGAACTAGAACTTTCTGGCAGAATAGCAGCCGGTGGGATCATATGTTGTGAGGTAGCTGATGTTTTGTGCTACTTTGATCACTAATGTGATGAATACTTTTTAACTTAATTAGAATTTATCACTACCCCAACATTGTACTTTAGGGTTGTTTCAAGTGTATTCCTAAGAATAATAGTTCCCAAGATGTTCAAAGATATTATTTATAAAGAAAATGTAATATGGTAAAAAAAATCTTAAACAGGCTTCTTTAATAATTATTATTATTGAAAATTTTGTTAGCCTCTATCTGAACATTTGACATATCTCACTATAACTTCTCATTCCAGTGTGGAAATACTGCTGGTATTCCCATTTTGCAGATAAGGAAGCTGAGACACAGGGGTTGAGTAATTTCCCAAAGTTATAAGTTAATATCCCTTGGAAGTGAGGATCAAACCTGGCAGTCTGACTCCTAAATTTACATATACTCCTGACTGATTTCTTTACCTGGAATTTCTTGGAGGGTTCAGTATACTAATGTGATCTATAAGCTCCTAGAGGGAAATGGAATATATGGCATTTTCCAAATGTATTTAACCATAACAATGGTCTCCTTACCACCTTTCTTTTTTCCCAGAAGCATCATCTTATGCTGGGAGGTTATGAAAATATACTTTGGGAAAAATGTTATCAATTGAAACAAATTTGAATAAATTGTAATGTAGAATTGTATTGAAATGAAAGTTTTCCACATCTCGCCACAGTTAAAACCTATACATTTTAAGGTACTAAGGAATATTGAATTTGTACTCATTTTTCCCTTCAAGTGTTATTTCAAAAGCATTTTCAAGAACATAACTTGAAAACCTTTAAAGGAAAGGCAGCTAAAAATCTAATAAGGACCATTTGTGCCAGGCGTTTTACCAGGTACTTTATATATTGTCTCACAGAATCCTCTCAAACACACACCTAGGAAATTGTTTTTATCATTGTGTTAAAGGTGAAAAAAAGTCTTAGAAAGTTTAATTTCTCAAGTAGTATGATGAATAAAATTCAAGCCCTGACTCCCAAACCTGCAATATATTTCACTCCAAGCTACCTCTAGTGGCATGTCCATTAAATGCAAATATTTTATTCACAAATCTAGTCCTCTAAAAATTATCTGTACCTTTTTACAATATATTTAATGCTCAACTATAGTAAAGTATTCCTTACACCAGCGGTCCCCAACCTTTTTGACACCAAGGACCAGCTTATGGAAGATGGTTTTTCCATGGACTGGGGGTGGGGGAGTATGATTTCGGCATGATTCAAGTGCATTACGTTATTGTGCACTTTATTTCTATTATTACATTGTAAGATATACGGAAATAATTATATAACTCATTATAATGCAGAGTCTAATGCCACCGCTGATCTGACAGGAGGCAGAGCTCAGGCAGCGATGCAAGCAATGGGGAGTGGCCGTAAATACCGATCAAGATTTGCTCACTCATCCGCCGCTCACCTCCTGCTGTGCGGCCCAGTTCCTAACAGGACATGGACTGGTACCAGTCTGTGGCCCAGGGATTGGAGACTGCAGCCTTATACCATTTTTGCTTTAAAAACATTCAGAATACAAAGGTCATCACAACTGCATAATCAGTAGTGCCTAATGTAAAGAAATGGGTATAATGTATTTGCCTGACTGTATTACAGTGATAAAAGGTATATCAATATTTATTAGGTGTTTACTATATGCCAGACGCTGTTCAAAATGCTTTATCCATTTATCTCATTTAATAGATAAAACTAATTAGAATTCTATATATTATAATATATATTATCTTTCTTGGTATCTTTTTGATAGAAGTCATAAGAGAATTCTCCCATATTGCCAGTATAGTCTTGTTGTGTCGTCTCTTGCTAATTGTAGATATTTCCAAAGTAGATTATTATTATTTCAAGACATTTGCATAGCAGAACTTCACCGTTGGGTAAAAACACATGAGATTTTATGCTTACACAGTAATGGTTTAAGGGTATTTTTCTAGTTTAAGAAATATGAGAACTTGAGAGCCTAAAGAAAGACAATGAATAATTTAATTGGAAGTCAGCAAAGGGATTTGAAGTGTTATAGAGTTACCTTCTTTGTACCACTTTTAAATTAAATCATTACAGATCAATAGAAAGGTCACACATGTTGTTATTGACTCTGTGTAATTTCTTCTTTACCATAAAAATTCTTCAGGATTATGCCTGTGTGGTAAAAATCAACTCTCTGAAACAAACCAAGCAGGAGAGGCACCAGAGCTCTGTTGCTATAGCAACTGAACTTGGCAATGTCTTCTGGGACTTGATCTAAGGGAAGGTCCAATGATAGTGAGAAATATTACGTTCTTTTCTGCTCTTATGACACATATTGATTTACTGTGAGTAAAAAGTAGCATGGTTCAAATTACATACCTTTCCTGGTGATGAAAAATTGGCTGTTGTGTAAAAATGCAAAGGAATTTTAAGTGAGTAACAGGAGATTAAAACCTCCATTTATCTTACTAGAAACATTGCAGAAGCAGCCATTACTCAACAGCTAAAAGTCCAAAATTCACTTTTTGAAAAAAAAAAAATGTAATCCTTTTGTACAATTTAGCAATTTATTAGAGCAGTGATTATGATTTCACAACTATGTAATGGCTTATATTTGTTTCTAAAGGAAAAATATGGTTGTGTTGCTTCTGATGTATATAATACCTCAGACATTTATAGTACTTTTAATCCATGGTGAGAGAAAAATGACTGCTATTAATTACATGAATATTTTCAAACTCAGTCCCATTTTTTGCCCAACTGCCTCAAAACTGAGCATTAATTCAGAAGAAAAAAAAACAAACAATAGCATTTACAATGTATTTATATGCTTTAATTTCAGTTTTTAAATTCTTTTTGTCGTAATGTTTTTGCTCCATGAAAGACACTCTCATTTGTCATTTAATCATGTTCACTGAGGCTGGATGTAATTTATACTTTGGTAAAACATCTCTCAAAGGACTTTGCAAATATTCATAAATCCTCTTAACCCCTTTTCTCTGAGAAAGACATATACAAAATAAATAATGACTCACCCTTGCTGTGAAGAATTCAGCTTGATGGGGTGTTTTCTTTCTGAGACCTATCCTTTGAGGTTGGAAATCTTCAAGTATAAAAAAAATTTAACTGTACTTTATCCAAGATTGCAGCCTGACACTATATCCAGTTGACACCACTTTTAAAAGCAAGAAAAAAAGTGCAATTTAATATGTATTATAGGAATGGAAAAAATAGCTAATATATCTGGACAGTTCTCTATATTCTTATTTAAGCTAGAGAATTCCATTTCTTCTTCCACTGACTTGTTAAGAGGTATATCAAATGTAAAAACAATAAATAAATGAGAACTCAAAACCAAAAATCAGTCTTCCCTGATAACTTGCCACTATTGACCATTTAGCAATGTTTAGGATTTTTAAATTGTCTACCATCACCTCACCAGATAAGCATTCTTACTCAACTCCAACTCAGTTAGCGAGGTTTGCCATGCCTTTAAATTGTGCGATACACATGTGACTTTACTTCAGCTTGAATAATTTTCTGTAGCCATTATGCTGCATCTAGAATAAATGCACAGTTTTTATCCCATTAGCTGCAAATCAAAAATATTTAATTAAAACATCGGAAAACTGAATGACTTCACTGAGAAAATACACAGTTCCTGTGATCTGTATTTTCTATTTCTGCCTTGTTATAGCCTTCCTGTTATTAAGATAAATTTGTTAAATATCTGTAGATGTATGTCTTATATATTAATAGTGATGTTTTGTATGTGTACGTGTGTTCATGTGTATAATCCACACACACACATGTGTGTAGTGAAAAGCAACAATATTAGAGAACTGAATTAGTTCAGTAATTTAGCATTTTAATTGATTTTGAAAGAGGTTAATGTTTTTTTTCTGTCCCTGAAATGTAAATCCCTAGTCAAGAATTTTGTGAGAAACGTAAGTCGTTTCTTCAGCATTCCTGTATATGTACTATGTAATACTGAATGCTTTCTGGGTATCCGGTGTTTTCCTAAGTACTTTCCTTAGATTCTTTTAAGTAGCTCTCACAACTCTTTGAGGTAGGCACTACTATTATCCTCATTTTAACAATAAGGAAAGTAAGCATTAGATAGTTAATGATTTGTCAGAGATCACCCAGCTAGTAAGTGTCCACGCTTTTATTTGAATTTAATGTATCTGATTTCAGAGCCCACAGTTTTAACCATAAGCTATGCATTTCATTTCAGAATAGTCTTTTGGCATGTCATTTTGTAAGTATTACTGCTCAGCCTTTTAACATTCATTGGTAATTGACCTGCACTTGATGTGCAGCCCCTAATTTGCTTATTCCTTTGCATGGGCAAAGTATGAAATTTAGCAGCCAATCCCTCTTGGAGAGACAAAAGAGAGCACCCAGGAAATAGTTTTATCAAACAGCAACAAAAATAAAACTAAAAAAATTGGAAAACCAAGAAGAATGGTTTTCATGTTGTTTAGTATATTAACTGATATTCTTTTCAGTATATTGATCATACTCTAAAAGTCTTCCAAAAGCAAAATTTATTCTAGGAATGAAGAAACTTCGGAAGATTCACAATTTATTACAATTATAAATTTTCATTTACAATTGGCCTTTGCTCAGTTAATATTAAATCTCCTTAGTGTGATTAGGTTTGGAAGGATTTTCTGATCATGTTATGGTGGGGCAGGAAGGTGAAGTTGTGTTTTGTACATTTTTATACTTTTATTAAAGGATCTAAATTAAACTTATGATAAAGTGCAAGCTGAAAACTTTGGCATAGTAACTAATGCTTTGAAAGCAAGTTTCCTAAAAATGGGTGTTAAGAAATTTCTAGATAACCTTTTTTCTTAGCTGTTTTTATCTTGTTACTTGATGGCAGTACAGATATCTTATTTTTATATGGTTTGTAAAATACATTTACTTATATATTATCTCATTTTAGCTTCCTTACCATAGTGTGACCATTAAATAACACATCTTATTGATAAGGAAACTGCAGCTGATAGACGTTTAGTAACTTTCCTAAGGTAACCCAGCTAGCAAGTACTTGATCCAGGATAAATTATACTGTAAGATTTTTATATTAAATTCCATGTTTTAAACTTCACACAATAAAATTTCCCTTTGAAGTTTTTTTAAAAACTTTGCATAGATGAAAATAGTTGTTCACTATGTTTTTGATTTAGGAAGCATTTCCCTTAAATTACAAAATATATATTACATTGCAATATTGACTTACAAAGGTTATAAAATTTTTCTCTTCCTTTCTTTTGTAGTCTTGCCTAACAAGAATATTGCTTGGTTTATAATTTCTGTACTGACACAAATGTGAATGATTTTTTGCAAAAGGGAAAAATGAAATAGTCATACCTAATATGTTGTGTTCTTGAATAATTGATGAGTCTTCCAGGCACCAAAGAAAAAAACTGGAATATCTGTCATATAAATTGTATATAGTTCTCCCATGGGCTCAAGTTGCATAAACAAGATACAGCCAGAGTCATTTAAAAATATATGTTGCAAATGTGGCCATTTTGAATTTGTATTGAATATAGTCAAGCCTGGTAGAAACGCTGCCATTACAACATTCACCATAATAAATTAGATTCATTTAATGCTATCCTTTTCATAAAATAAGGGAGATTGGTTTCCATAGGACTGGTTATTTTAGAGATTGCCTTGCATTTTCCTCTAATACTTGACATTTTGAATTTCAGCTCTTCCATAAAAACATGTAGTCTTCGTCTTGGACCCTTCACCTAAACTGCCAAGCCTTCCATTGCAAAAGCCTTACTGATTCACATGAATTTTTAGTTCACTAAAATGATGTGTTTGGATTTTATTTTCATTTGAAGCTTGGGTGTACACTGTTTTATGACACAGTCTGCCATTGCCTGCTATCTTATTAGAAGCGTACTAAAATCTTAAGGAATTATTTATGAAGATCTGGGGAGGAACAAGGTATGAGTATTCGGGTTGAATATTGGCCTGAGGATATGTCACTCAATTTTCTTTATTATAAAATTCCAGTTGTTACTTTAAATAGTAAATAACACCCATCAAGTTATTTACAGGCATTTGCTCTGTTTCCCTAAAAAAAACCACCAGCAAGAAGAAATCACTACGTCAAGTCATTACTTGTCTCCTAATTGTAGCTTTCTTTTACATCACCTTTTCTTTTACATACCAGCTTTTCATGCCAACCTCTAATCCTCCGGCACCCCTTTCACACTTTGTCTTCCTGACACTTTTGTCAATTATGGAAAAGTGCCTTCTTTAGCCAAGAATTCTTACAATCTAGTTTGTGTCATAGACAAGTTTTAGAGGATTACAAACTCCATGGGGAAAAATTATAATTATATGAGACATCACCACAAACTGAGTTTTCTAATCCTTTTTTGAAACCAACTCATCCAATGTTTTATTTGTTCCCATTCCCAGAAAATGATATTTCAGTTAACAATCTCTAATTTTCACTGCGAACATGGGTCATTTGTCTTATTTTTCCTGAAATTTGACCTCAGTAAAATAAGGGTGGCAGAGATATTGCATAGTCTGAGGCCTCATTTAAAGGCAGATAAAAGGCCTTATTTCAAATTTGTCTTCTTCTAACTTTTGCTTCAGGCATAAGGTCTGCAAGGATTCCATTCTAGAACTGCGGTACCCAAAGAGTAACACATTAATTTGATATCATCTACCAATGTCTTAGCCATGATAACATTGCTCAATGCAGGACTTTTTTTTTTTTTTGATAATCATTGTCCTTTGCAGTCTTGTGTTAATAGAGAAAAATATGGAAACTCATGGCACACAGCTTTGTTAATGTCACATTCCCTGCTCACTTAGTAGGACTAAGGCTAAGGCAGGTTTTAGCCTTGCACAAGGAGATACTTTAAACCATAATGTATGTGTCACAAAACTCCTCCCCCACAGTGATGTTTATAAAACACCTTTATACCTCCTACTATTCCCCTAACAACCTGCAGCCAACATAACAAGTAATTAGGGGTATTCTCAGGAGCAAAAAAAGGAATGTGTCTCATGTCCAATTTTGCAGATATCATTTATCTCCTCTATTTCTTCAAAATTTTGTAGCAAAAAGAAATTTTCCAATTAGCACTGGAAGAATTCCAGAGGAACCTGAATTTTAACATCTTGGCACCAAAGATGTGAACAGGATCTTCCCTGCTGTACACCATCCATAAATCTGATGGATAACATGTACATCAACTAGAGGAAAGGTGAAGATGAAATATTCTCAGGATAAAAAGAAAGATAGCCTTGATTAATAAATTAAGAAATTCCATTCATAATACTATCAACCATGGAAAATGAAACAAATGTTTTCCAGAGATGATGTTATTACCTTGATACTTAGACTGAGAATCTGAAACATATCCTTTGATTTTTTTTGAAAAACTTTCAACAAATTACCTTTCAGATAAGTGTCTCCTTGTGAGTTTAGAACCTCTAATCTAATTGTAAATTAATCTCTCCAATTGTAAGATTAGAAAGCTGCATAAATGTATTTTAATGACAACAGAAGAAAGAGGTAAAGTAGAAAAAATTGTTTCCTGTGTCACACAGCTTTCTGAGGGTAAATACAATGATAAGGTCTTGATAGGAAGCAAAGTGTCAACACCAGTGAGCTGAGTGAGTACCAGGGAAGTCAGAACAAGATAGTAGGACATTACCCCAAAGTAGGAAGTTTCATACTGAAAATAAAGATTTCATTTTACTTTATTTTCCCCAAGACTTTATTATACCTTCTCTAAAGTCTGTTATATTTCTTTTGTAGAATCGAGACATAGACTTGATATCTGTTTCCCTAGCAAAATCATTTCCTTGCATGTATCTTTTATTTTGGAACAGGAGAACAAAGGACGCCAGACAAAAGATAATCCTAATATTTGTGTTTCAAAATGCCAACACAGTCTATGATTCTCAGACTATATATGCCTCACTTATCATATAATGTGTATTACTATGCAATAAAATTTCCCCCTCACTACAGGATATGAAAAAATATAGAAATACTTATTCTCATTATAAGCTAAAAAGAAAGTTTTCTTTAATCCTGTCATAAAAGATCACAATTTGCATTTTTAGGTGATGTTAGTGTGCCTTTCTGCATTAGAGAGCATTTTATGAACTTCATATCTTCTTGTTTCAGTAGGGTCTTCATGTGTGTGACTATGTCTCCACAGCCAAAGCAAAGCAGACATTTAAGGTAATTACTTAGATAATTAAGGGGAAAATATCTCCACTTTGCTTTCACTGTGGAGCGTTGGCCTCCAATCCGATGAGGGATGGTGGATCCCCAAAACTCAATATTTTGTCCTTTTTCTTTTTTTAAGTGAGGTACTAAAACACTGTTTCTCCTTTGCTCTTCCCATAATACTTTGTAAAAATGGCAATCTGGGGTTTATTGTGGGTGGGTGGCAGGTGGTAACCTAGTGTATGTCTTTTTCTTAGTGTAATTCCCATGCTGCAGTGCATTCCTTTGTTTAACTTATTCTTAAAATTGTTTTAACGTACGAACTGGGTTTAGCTTTTACATGCAATATTATCCTGGTCTTTGCTTTCAAATATTTGAAGTTACATTTGTGGAATAAAAATAAAATATCACATAATTTCAGAATGTCTCCATTCCACTCCCATTGCACAAATTGCCCTTTGTAGTCTAACACAAACGGAACCTCATGGACCTCTGACAGATTTCTGCTCTTGACACCACATAGATGATCAGTATTTTAACACATCAGTGCGATAAAGGTTAAAGAGGACAGGAATGGGATGAAATTTGAATTCGAGGTACTGAGGTTGCCAGTGCAACAGGAGGATTAGCTCATTTTTAGATTTTAAATATTGATAACTATCATTTAGAAAGCACAGCTTACCTGAGAAAGTCTTGTCTGTTACTCATAAATACAAAATAATATTAAGAGAAACCCCATCTTAAAAATTTTGCTTCAAACTGGATGGACATATCTTGAAACTACAGTATGAGAATAAGTTTAGATTTCTAAAAGAGTATGGGTAAATGCATTCCTTTATCCAACACTTTTTCCTTCATTCATTCACCACATTTGGTGTGTCATGTGAAAGAGCCATTAGAAATCTCGAGGACACAGTTGCTCTGTAACCTCTATTTCTTTGTAAAGATTATGTTTAACAATGTAAATATTGGTCACGTACTACTTAATTATTCTGACAAGTCAATGTAATTTAATCGATTATCCAAATTAATAGTTGACAGGCAGAAGAAAGAGATGAATGCCTGAAATGTCACTTCTAAAATTTCAACAGACCTGCAAATATGTTATAGAACATAAGGGTGCGTGACTGAGCGGGGTGGCAGAAACACCAGGCGTAGCTTTCCTTGGACCTGTTGAAAGGTATTGCACAGAGAATTATGAAGCAAGTTACTATTAAATGAACATGAAACCTAAATCTGTGGAGCTGATCTGACTATGACAGCTTTGATCCCCATTCATCACCAAAGTTGACCAAGCCACTCTTGCTGGCTGGTGTTAAGTTTCCTGTTTCACTATTCAGGTGTCTCTTGGTTAAAGAGGAAGATGTTGCCTGACAGGTTTTCTTTGTTCACAGAATATGAGTATCTGTGTTCTTTTCACTACTTAAAGTGCCACACCTCTCCTTGTGTCCTATAAATGTAATTTTTTACTTTTCATCAGTGTCTTTTAATAGATCATGTGTATTGAACTAGAAAGATAGGAATACAGTTTTCTAAAAATTCTAGTTATGATTCTTTATGTTTTAATGTGAGTTTCTAAAGAAAATTTCTGAAGTTAGTGTGATGTCAGTAGGCATCATGGATTTTTTACTGGAGGTTTGTAATGGAGCTGGAGTGTGAGTTTATTTTGGAGTCAGTTCAAATCTTCCTTTGGGGAGGCAAAAAACTGTGCAGTGTTCTCTTTTCTTCTTTTCTCTGCCTTCCCTCTGTTCCCAGAGAAATCGAGTAGAGGAAGAGAGGATAAACTGCCAAGACATGGAGGTGCAATCCGCATTTTGATGTCTTGTTTTTTTTTTCTGTCTAAATACACACATAGACTGATAACACTGGCTTTGTCCTAATTGCAGTTAAATGTGCTAAAGTCAGGAGCAAGGCTTCCTATATTTCTCAGAGACCCTAGAATGCTCGAAGAAAAAATTTGGAGCTGAGCTACATCCACTGTCTCTTTTCTGGTCCTAGAACAATCAGAGGGGCCTTCAGTAACCACATCAGGGTCATTCCATTCATTTTTGAACCCAGAAAGTTCTAGGAGAATGCTAAGAGCTTCAGGGTTTATCGTACCTTAGCACCAAGGGCTGAAATACCTGAAGGCCAGCAGAGAGCTACATGGTGCCAACCTGCTAATTCTCTCTCCTTCTGGAGGCTGCTGTCTTTTGCTTGTGGTCTTATTTCACTTTCCCACCATTCCCCAGAGGAAGGTCAGTCCTCTGCCTCTTCTGACTTTAACTGTTAAGGCTTGCCGAGCTGTCTTCATTCCTGAGTCTCATTACCCATGTCCGTGCCCAGTTTTCAGTTTTCTCTGACTCATTTCAAACCTTTTTTCATAGATGTGAGTTATATTATTGTCATCTCTGCTTCTTCTGTCCAATGTCACACATCAGTCTTAATCCCTCCTATTTAGACCACCTTTGGGTCTTGCCAGATGTGTATAGGCTGGAATTGGCTATTCTCCTTGGGGTTTGTTTGGTATGAAATGTTCTCTCTGAAGCAAGATTACTTTTTCTACCTGTTTTTGTTTTCATTTCTCGGATCAATTTCTTTCACTTGATCATCATTTCAAGATGCTACTTCTTGATCCCCCCCACCCCTCACAGAAGGTTATAAAAAAGGTGGCAAATGTTCTTTTAACCATTAAGATTCCAACGGTTTCCACATAACTGGAGGCTAGTGAAAGATGTGCTGTTATCTTAAAATGTCTCCACCCAGTATATGCTACCTGGAAATTCCCAGTTAAATACATGAGAGCTTCATTTTTATTTTATGTGCAATTTTTATACTCAATTATCTACAAATGTATTTACTCTATGAGAAGTATTTCTCCAAAATAACTCAGTACTTTTTCAAATTACTAAATATTGGAGCTATACAAGTGGCTTATGTTTAACGATGTTCTCTTTCTGATTTTCTTAAAGGAAGGGCTTTCAAAATAAGACATATCTTTGATTAAAGTATATTTAGTAGGCCAAACTTTGTTTAAAATAATAATTCCTAGACGTTTTTGGTAACAAAGCGTTTGAAGATTAATCTAGGGAACCCAGAGTTCCCTAGATTTCATGGGAGAGTACTTAAAGCAGTACTTCATACATTGACTTTAAGAATTGAGGTAATGTTTGGGAACCATAAACTCAACATCAAAGTTAAGCTAGAGATCTACTTTTCATTAATCTTTCATATGATACATTTCTTGGAGTTAGATTTGAGCTTGTAGTTCCCATCAGGGTTTTATCTATCATGGCTTTTTTCTATTAATTTGGACTTTAAGAGTAAGGAAGGGTTATTAAGAGAAAGTAAAGTCTGGGATGAGACTCAAGGAATAAGCAGATATTGGTCAAACAAAGCAGGAGGGAAAGTGTTCCAACCAGAATCAGAAAGGAAACAGCATGCACAAAGGCCCAGAAGCAACAGAGAAGATGAGAGGAAGAAAGACTGAGATAGTATCAAAATTGTAGAAGTACAGCCTTCAGAGATAAGAACAAAGGGTAGGGTGCAGAATGAGAGGCTTGCGTAGCCAGGGAGACGTGAGGCCAGACAGACACACGGAGCCAGCTTGGGAAGAGCTACCTCTATTATGAGACCTTTGGATTTCTCCTGAAGGTGATAAGAATAGTCTAAATAATTTTTACAAGGAGATAGATGTAAGTAGATTACATTTTGAATTACATAGGCTATAGTGCAGAGAATGGATTGCAAGGCTATAAAATTGGAGGAATGCCATCCAACTATGTTGGCTTGGGAAGTGTGTGGGTCATGATGGTGGCAGCTCAGCCTGGAGACATCTTTCATGAATGTTCAGAGATATATTATCTATTGGGTGAGGCTTTCTATCTTGGTATGCAGGTTATTTAAAATTGAAGCACTGTTAAGTTCTTCTTGTCCCTTAAACAATAACAGAAAAGCAACATGTTAGTTTTGGCTTGTTCTGACATATCTGCCTGGCATGGAGAACTTGGCTGGATTTCAACAGGTCAGAGTTTCCACTTGTTAAAAGGGTTTCTTTGGTGAGAATTTTACATAGAATAAAATTGTAGGCTACTCATAGAAACTAAAAGAGAATGACGGGAAATGGTGTTTTTATATTTTACAACTGTAGTGTTTTTTTTCTTTAAAAACAAACAACCTCTGGGTAATATCAATTGACAGGAGTAAAATAAATTCACAAAAAGGCACAGACTGGTGCTCCTATCAACAAGTTTTTAAAAATTTGTTACCCTATACTCTTATTCTCCAGATGTTACTCAGATTCTCAGTTCCAGGTCTGCTGGTGATTTAATGCACGTTTCGTTTAGCATAGCCGAGCTATAAAAAGTACAGCACTCTGCCCCAGTAAGCCTTGCAGTTAGACCAAGGCATTTATATTAAAAACTGTTCCTTGGGCCAAGAATCCTCCCCGGAGTATTTTTTGGCCATTGACAAATTTCTTTACATGAGTTCATTACAAATATACCCAGAAAGCAGTGATTCCAGATGTGCAGTGGAGTTCAGAGCTTTGGGTACATGTTAACACAATTTCTTCATCTCCTGTTAAGTCTGTGAGTTGTCAGTAGCACATAGTAAGCACCTACTATGTGCTCAACACTGGTGTCATGGATCAAGCAGCGAACGAAACAATCTTTTTATATTCTGGGAGATGGACAATAAACACATAGACCAAGAGTCAAATAGTAAAAGGCCAGATATAATTATTTAAGCTTTGTGAGTATATGGTTTCTGTTACAACCACTTTATATTTTTAGATGCAGTAGGTAATGAATTAGCATGGCCGTGTTCTAATAGCATTTTATTTATAAAAATAGAGTGTGGGCCAGATTTGTTCTATGGGCCATAGTTCTGTGACTCTTAACATAGAACATTAAATAAGTAAGCTCATCTTATGTACTAACAAGAAAGAAGATAGAAAAGGATAATGTTGAAGAAGATGTACTAGAGTGGTTGATAAAGACTTCCTTGTGATTGGATTAAATCGATGTCCAAGTGGTTAACGAGCAAGTTGTCAGTATTGTTCATCTTTATCTTAAAATTATATGTAAAGCTATGAAAGTTAAGTTATAAATTATAAATTTATGGAAAGTAGAGCCATATAGAATATGTTGGCATGTACAGAGAATAATCATTGCGCTGCTGTTGAAGAGAGTTTCAGATAATATCTTCTTATAAAGCCCTAGCCTTCATTAATTCATGCTGCCTTCTGAATTTCCATGGCCTTTATTAAATGATGATACTCACTTAGCACTGAGAAAATGTAACACTGATCGGTATATCTTTTATGTGTACTGCCTTGAAGGGTAGGGACAGTGTTCTATGAGAGTTTCTATCCTGGCTGCTTGTTTTGGCATTCTTCTGTAGTTGGCACCTCATAGCTATTGGATTATCATTTCATGAGGAACAGAAACATTAAAAGAGAGTGCAGGTAGGAGTCTAACAAAAAGTGGCTCAGATTGAGAATTTATTTTCACCATGCATCAATGCATGATAACTTGGCTATACATAAAATATTAACTGGAGAAAAAACAAGGGTATATTTCTGAATATCAAGTGGTCTCTCTGATAAGATCTGTAGGGTTAGCTGTTTTATGTGTACTGTAGTTGTTAAACACTGAGCCATACAACAAATCAGATAATACAAGTTTTTTAATAATACAATGTTATGTTTGGCTCACTTGGTTAAAGCACATGGAGTGATCTGTCAGACAATAGGTATTGCTTCTTGCAAGGAGCTGGTTAGAAGGCATGGCTCCAGACCTCAAAGATCCAGGTGGAAAGAGACTCAAGAGTTAATAATACAAATAAAATAAGACAAAATGAAAAGTGCCATGAAATAGAACATGATTTAGAACTACAGATTCATTAATTCACTTGACAGACATTTGTTCAGCACTTATTATGGGCATTATTTTAGGCACTGATGAATTTAGACAGGTGGATTCAATGTACATTAGATTTATCTGGAAAACTTTCAAAGGGAAAGTGGAAATTCACCAGTGTTTTGAGAAATATATGGGATTTGAAAGAGAGAAATTTAGGAGAATGATATGGTAAGCAACACAGAGGCATAGGAAGAACTCAAGGGATCTTTGAACAGTGAGTGGGCCAGTTTGGCTGGAGATTATAGAGAATACAAGCAGGGAGTAATGTGAGAAAGATAGGTTGGGGGCAATTGTAAAAGGCCTTGAATGTAAAGTCCCCCTAAATGGCATTTTAACCTGAAGACATTGGACAGCAATGGGAAGTATTGAGAAATAGAAAAATAAATTGAAGTTTAAGGCAATTAATATGGCAGAGGTTTGTACAAAGAATTATAGGAGAAGCAGAAGGAAAGTAAAGACAAGGCTGCCAATTAGGAGGCATTTCCAATCATTCATATATTATTAGCATTCACTAAAATGGCAGAAAGAATGGAAAACCAATGGACAATGTGAGCAGTATTTTGAAGGTAGGCTTGATTGGATATTAATGAAATAGAGGGAAGAGATAAAGAACAAAATAGAATTTTGAAAATGATGATTTCTTAATAGAAGTTACTCTTCCTCCAGGAAAAAAATTTAGTTGAGAAGAAACGTTTATAGCTTAAAAGAGTTTCTGAGGTCAAGTGATTCTGCTATCAACTTGCTGTATCACCTTGATCAAGTTATTTAAAATCTCTGTGACTCATCTGCAATGTGAATTATAATACTCATTTTTAGAGGGCTGATTATTCATTCATTCAGAAGATAATCCATAAATTATTTTCTAGCTCCTGGAAATAGAATGGTGAATAAGACAAGGTTCCTGCCTTTAGAAAGCATATTTTCTATGAGAGACAGATTCTTTTCCAGTAAGCAAATATATACAAAGTAATTTTGAGTTCTGATAAATGTTAGAAGGAAAAATTTGATGCAATGTAGAGTAATGGGATTCAGGAGGGTTTCTTTGGGTAAGCTCTAAGAGACGGCCTCTCCAAGGAGGTGATATTTGAAATGAGACCTAAAGGATGAGAAGGAGCCAGGCTTAAGAAGAGCAGGGAAAGCATTTCAGAGGTGACCGAAAAAGCAAGTGCAAAGCTTAGCTTATTTGGCGAGCAGTAGAGATGATTTCTTAGCTTATATTTGAGAAATTCTGGGAAGTGGGAACAATTTTGTCATGCCTTACCTATAATGGTAGTACTTCATTGTCAGACCGTGGATGAAAATTGCAGCAGATTTAAAATGATACCTGCCCTCTAGTGTCCTCCGTGGTTTATTTAATCCTGTTAATCAGCTTTTCCCAAGTGCCACAGAGGATGTTGAAAGGGTATGCATACACGTTTGTCCTGTGAAATGCATTACTATTTCTTTATGTAGGAAACAGACCAAAAAAAAAAAAATGAGAAAACAGCTTCTGTTGAAGAGGAGGAATATATTTATTTATTTATTTTTGTAAATGAGACGGAGTAGGAACAGAGGGGAACAAGAAGTGTTCTGTTGAGAGGAATGACTTGCATATTTCAGTTGGTCTGTTCATTCTTATAAAACTAGGGCAAAACAATGATCCCATTAAGTGTCATCTTTTTTTCACTTCAGTGTTTTTCTTTTTGGAGGGGGGAGGAAATAAAGAAAAAACAGCCACTAGAATGAGGGAATACTTTGATTCTGTGGTGTGGGTTTAAATTCTCTCTCTTCACCCACAAGAAAATTCTGAAAATTGGGCCCTGGAATTTTCCTCTTCATGAATCCTAATCATCCCTCTCATTTTTTGCTGATTGCCCTAGTTTTGAAGGTGATGGGGAGACAGTAGAGAATAGAGTGAGGATTTGGGGACCGTGCCTACCTCTGCACCTGTATCTGTGCTCCCCTTTGTTCTGCTGTAGCCATATTGGATTTCTCTTCTTTCAACACACCGTGCTCTTTTCTGCTCAGGAGCCTTTGGAAACACAGTTCCTCTTCCTGAAATGTACCTCCTCTCTCTATCGATTGCCGAACATTTTATTTTTATTTTTTGGCTGTTACTTCTAATTTCCTATCCTCCAACAAATCTTTCTTCCTCCCTAAGTTGGTCCACTGTTAGATTAGGTCTCTCTGTTAAGGGATACTGATCCCAAGCACGCTGTACTTGTCTTTCAAGATGTTTATGATATTGCAATGGATCTTTGCTGTGTTTTGTTCCATTCTCCACTATTACACACTGTAAGGGTCAACTTATATTGGAGTTGCTAATTGTTCTCTCCCCAGTGCAATATACTCTCCTGTATATTGTTTGCCATATAAGAGTTGCTTAATAAATATTTGTCAAATGGATTGAGCTAAAATAAACAGGTATTGTTTAGACATGATGGAGGATTTTTGGAAGTTGAGGAACTCTGAAAACAAAGATATAGAAAAATAATTTCATAAGTTAAAGTTAAGATTGGCCATGAGTAACAGAAACAAATAAAGCAGCAGTTACTTAAAGAAGGATAAGTTTATTTCTCTATCATGAAAGTGCAGAGCTGGTTTGATGACTCTGCTCCTCAAAGTCCTCAGGGACTCAGTTCCTCCAGCTCAGTACTCTGCCATCACTAGTGATAGGTCTCAGAAATACATGGATTAAGGTGGCTCTGCGTGTCAGGCAAAACGATGGAGGAAACGATGTAAAGTGCATGTGCCACTTAAGGAAAGTTCCTGGAAGCTGTACCTTCACTCACTTACATCTCATTGACTGTAACTTAGACCTGTGGCCACATCTAGCTGCAGCAGAGATTAAGAAAGTAGCTTTTATTGGGAGCAGCTATGTGCCCAACTAAAATTTCTACTTTTCTGGAGGAGAAGAAATACTGAGGGGCTCGAGTCTTTGCCAGGAGGTCAGGGTAAACATCATAGTGATTAGGCACTCTGAATGACCACTTGGCAAGCCGTCAAGCATTAGTTAAACCTTGAATGCAAGCCTCTGATTCTATAATTTGTAATAACAATTAACAGGGCAAGAATTACTGATACTAAAAATGATGTACAGTCATGTGTTGCTTAACAATGGAACTATGTTCTGAGAAATGTGTGGGTAGGCCATTTCAGCATTGTGAGAACATCTTAGAGTATACTTACACAAAGCTAGATGGCATGGCCTACTACATACCTAGGCTATATAGTGTATTGCTCCTGGGGTACAAATCTGTGTAGCATATTACTATACTGAATACTGTAGGCAACTGTAAGACAATGGTATTTATTTATCTAAACATATCCAAGCATAGAAAAGATGCAGTAAAGACATGGTACAAAAGATTTAAAAATGATATACCCATATAAGGAACTTACAATGGACGGAATTTGCAAGATGGGAAGTTGTTCTGGGTGAGTCAGTCAGTCAGTGGCGAATTAATGTGAAGGCCTTGAAAATTACTGTATACTATTGTAGACTTCACAAATTCTGTACACTTAGGCTACACAAAATTTGTCAAAAAGTTTTCTTTCTTCAATAATAAATTAACTTTAGCTTACTGTAACTTTTTACTTCATAATTTTTTAAAGAAGATTGACTCTTGTAATAGCAACTTAAAATACACATAGCTTTACAAAAGTATTTTCTTTATGTCCTTATTCTATAAGCCTTTTTCTATTGTTAAATTTAATTTTTTTTTTTTTTACTTTTTAAACTGTTTTGTTAAAAACTAAGGCACAAACATATGCATTAGCTTAGGCCTACATAGGGTCAAGATCATTAAGATGTTACTAGGTGATAGGAATTTTTTAGCTTCATTATAAGCTTATGGACTACCATCGTACATGTGGTCCGTCATTGACTGAAACGTTACACAGGGCATGCCTGTCTTCTTTTGAGCAGTGGTTTTTGGTTTTGTTCCACTATTTCAGGGAATACAACAAAAGACATGCAAGTCAAGGGTCATTTTAATAAATAACAGCATGTTTCTCTGCTGAAATGTATTGACTTTGAAGCAGCTTAATTCTAACTTGGATTCAGAATTATTGAATTATCATCTTTCTATGTCTTTAACTTTCAAAAAGTATGATAAAAATTGTGGTTCAGAAATAAAAAAAAAAACAAACAGCACCTTATGTTAACTTAATGCCTGACCATTTACAGAACACTCTGAATTAGGGCATTTGACTTTATAACATCTCCCCAAAACTAAATAGATTTACAAATGAGAACCTGAGAAATAAACAGATCACACTAGAGGCAGACAACTTATAAGAGACGGAGTCAAGACTGAACCGTGTTCTTGTTATATTAAATCTAAGTTCTTCCTCCTATTCCGAAAGGCATGTCACAGCCTGGTGAGGGAATATGTAGAGCCGTGGATGAGAGAAGATGCCTCCCCTAAGCGCTTTTCAGGTAAAGCAGGCAATACAGGAAGGGAGCATACATTGTGATATTTATATGAGTAGCTTGTTTTCTTAATTGTAGTTCTTAGTGAAATTGGATATGGAGTGTTGCTTAATTACTGCAGCGAAACTAGAAGTGCTGAGTGGCAAGGTATGCTGTCCTTTGGCAAACCGGAGGCAGCCCACACACACTAAAGACATCCTGTGGTCTACACTCTAGTGTCACTAAGCAACCAAGAGTAGATTCCTTTGTACTCTGAGCTATTCACTGAGACGGGCGTCTCCGAGAAGCCCCTGCAGAACTAGGCCTTGTGGAGAGCTAGATTAAATGAAATTCAGGGTATTACAGCTTTTCTAACAGAGTATCTGTTTCCTGGCATATGTTCCCACCTCCGCTGCTGCAGCAGGTCATGTACGAGTGCAGCTGCCACTTGGCCCGATTCAGAAATTTTCACTCACAGGTTTAATTAAAATTTCTACCAAGCTCCATCTATCATTCCTCTTTTGTAATTTTTCTCTCTCAGAGAAAAAACCTCAGTGCTTGTTACCTCTTATGTGGTTATAGTGCCTTTGTTTCTGTAGGAAGAGATTGATAACCCCTTTAACAATGCAGATTTTCACTGGGAACCTTAATGAAAAGCAAATAATAATATAATAAATAGTTGGTCTGTGCTTTGAACTAAATATATGTGAGTAAACTCCCTGAGGTTTATTATTTAACTCAGTAATATAATATAAAATCCAAAATATAATATCAGCAGGAATTATTTTTTGTAATACCATAATGTAACAAAACAGTTCCCCGCTGTAGGCTGTCTAGATCCCTATGTCTTGTGCTTGTAGGAACAGGAATTCGTAGACTAATTTATTTGTCTCAGAAAGCACAATGGAACTTTACCTTTACCAATGACAAAGGCTGCATGAGCTCTTCAAGACATCAGGATTTAGGCCAAATTAGTATAATAATGGTTTGTTTACATTAATCAGTTGATGTTCTGCATGGCAAATATGTTTTTGATTGACTAAAATGAGAATTGAGTTATTTTTTAATAAATGATTTTTGCTAAGTTCTTTCAGCATGATATGTAAAAAAAGAAGGCAGACTTTAAAAATTCAAGATGAAGCCCTGTTACTGTTTTGTCACTTAGAGTAAGTTATGCAACTACTGTGAGAATGAATTCCCTCATCTGCATTAAGGAGATTAACAGTATCTATGACAGATTTGTTGTGAGAATTAGAGAGGATACCTAGGTCGTAACCGGCACGTAGTAGGCTCTTAATGGTGAGAAACCCAGGGTGGTTGTCATCATCATCATCATCATTATTCTGATTCCTTCAAAACATGGGGTTTAAGAGGAAAATAAAGGAGTCCCTTAGTTGTGAATCAATTGGGAAGCACTGCTTGAATGTTCAGCACAGTTAAGAGTAAACTGATCTGTGGTTGTGTTTTTTATTATCAAGCCAACTTGGGCAAGTCACGATATCATGGGAGGGCTCCTTGTCATCAGCTGTGAGAAGGAAAGCTTTGGATTGTGATACCAGGGTACCAGTAAAGCCAACTGAAGTCTAAGGTACTTTCTAGCTCAGATGGTTCACTTTCCTCACCTCAACCAACCCCCTCAGCTCTGCCACACATGGTGTTACCTGGCAAGTCACCGATCTTTTGTGAGTCTGTTTCCCTATCTACCAAATGGATGTAGAAACGCCTGCCTCCCAGATGATTGTACATAAAAAGCCCGGCATATCACAGTCATTGTTCTCACTGTAGATGGCAGCTGACCACTCTAAGGAGTTCAGTCAGCCCTTCCCACAAACAAGGTTTCCTAGATTTCTTACCCTCCTGGCCACACACATTGTGTCTGCTCCTACTTGCCTATATCCTTCCTCCAGTATGAGACTCAACATCTAACCCAGTCCTGCGGACCTGTCCTCATAATTAGTCCGGATCCTCTATGTATCTTCTACTCCCATGTAAGGGCATTTAACTGTCATTTCTGTGACATTCCCCTAGTCTCTCTTTCTACCTGTTTTTCTCAACTTGTTGCCTCTAATGCCTATAAATAGAAGGTCTGAGGTCATGGTTTAGACTCATTTGCAGACCGCTTTGTGTCTTCCGGCAGGACACAGAAGGCTCCAGTAAACCTCACACAGGCAAAATCCTGTGACTAAACTGCAAGGACATCTTCACTCTCGGAGGACAAAAAGGGACAAAAAGAATAGAGAAAACTCCGAAGTTCCTCTGTCACACTCTAAATGCTCCATCTCTAGGGATTCTGAAATCTAAGAACAGCTTGTTTGGCCTACATGGACTGCGGATGTTTTCTCATCTAAGCCCAACCCATTCTATGGATCAGACTTACGCTTTGTTTGCATCATTGCTAAGGGGAACAAAACAAAAACAGAAAAAACCCACAACACTCAGAGAGTGCATCTTTATAGCCTGCATAGAAATAGAAGGTCAGTGGCACAAAGCATTTGGTACCTTACCGCCTCCTCTTTTTCCGTTCATCCTGAGTGAAGGGTCAGTCTGTGCTCTCTCACACTCCCACCTGGCCTCTCTGATTCACTCTGACACATTATCCTCAATGGAAACTGCTTTTCCTTATTCCTGACACATTCTTACTGTACCAGACCTGTGCTTAACCAGGAAGTGCCAGATGGCACTGAATCACCAGCTGCTTAATATCATTATATACAGAACAGAGCAATGTTCTTGTAGATGAAATGACTTTGCTAATGTCACAGGAATCAGGGAATGCCCCAGTCACCTCCATAGCTGTGCCTTGAATATTTGTATAGATTGCAAGTTTTTTTTCTTGGGGAGGGGTACTCTGCTAAGTTTGTTTCCACCTGGACTTTTGTTACTGTGTCTGCAGCACTTTGATATTTTTATTTTTGTTTCTTTTCCTCTGAGCTGTCTGCCATTCAAAGTACTGGATGATATGCCACACTCATTGACAGTGTTGTTGGAAAGCCTTCCTAGGGCCCCTCTTCAGGGTGATGAGTCTACAGGAGAGTATATGACCAAAAGCTGTAAACACAGCTTTAATTTTATGAAGAATCCGTCATCATAATTCTGGAAGATGTCAACATGTTAGCACATTCAGGAATTACTTTCATGATGATATAGACTATGAATAATATGTAGTGATCTGAAATTGGTTCTGAACATGAAGGATTACAGTATGTGCAAGGCAGACTTCTTGGATAAGCCCTTTAAAAGGAATAAGTTTTCCAGGGGAGCTTTGGTTAAAATCCAAAGCAAACCCAAACAAAAAAACAAACAAAACCCACCCTCTTATTGTTTTTTCTTTTCAAAGACAGATTCTGCTTCAGTAGCAGCCACCTCAGAATAGCTTAAAATGTCCCTAATTGTATCTCATAGTTCTGTTAAAACAATCACAAACTTTGTCAGACTTTCGTTTCTGGAAACAGATCTACATTTACATGAGTTGAGTTTTTTAAAAAATGTGAAAAGAAACTTTATCTGAGCTGTGACCATCAATCTTTATCATTTTTAAAAAAATTGACCAGATAGAAACATTGGTAAAAATTATTGAGAATGCCTTGAAGTAGGTTTTTGAATATTAGCCAATAAGATCGACTACGTATCTCATTGTTTAACAAGGTATCCTGTGTTTGTCCATCTACTTATTTATGGATAAATAAACATTTATCCATTTATTCATACAGAAAGAAGTTATCACTTCTCATTATGTGCAAGGATTGTTGTTCAATAATTGTGATTTAAGATTAATAATAATAAAAATCACACCTTGAAACATATTTTGAACATTTTGCTGAGTTTCTAAAAGATGATCAGTAATATAGTGTTGAAACAATTCTATCTACCATTAACTTTTATGAATGTTAGCCTTGTGTGGAAATAGATAAAAATAGATTGCAGCCTGTCACCGAAGTCACAAAATTGATCACAAAAGGAATAGACACAACTGGGTGGGACATTTTCAATGATGATGAACTAAAAAATTGTATCTCCTTTAATACTAAACATCACACTCACAGTCTTTTCCAGAGCTACTTGGTATTTTCAGTTTTACCTATGAAGACTTACCAAAAAGAAGTGAGAAAGATTTCTACAACTCCTCAAAATCTCATAGTCACCATCCTATAGATTCTCAACAATGGCTGTGTATTAGAATTACCTGGAAACCTTTAAGAAAACTACTCTCTGTAAGAAATTCTAATTTCATTTGCCTGGACTGAGGCCTGATAATACAAATTTTAATGTGCATCGCAGTGTTCACTTTCATTTTCCCATGAATTCCTTTTCCTCACCACCATGAAGTGGGTCAAGTTATTCTTACAATTGATATAATACATTTATTGAGCACTTGTCTATGTTTGGTGAAAGACAATAGACATTCATAAGACAAGATTCCTGCTCTCATGAAGCTTGCAGACTTAGAGCTTTCCGAAATATATGATGTGAATCCAGGTTCTGTAGCGTGACCCTGACCAAGTTGTTCAATTTTTCTTATCCTTGGCAATTAAACTGAAAAGGAAGAAAGTTAATACCTTCCTCATAACATTGTTAAAAGTGCTAAATGAGATAAAGTGCTAGATAGAAAGTAACTAATACTATTGCTATTACATTGTGTTGGCCATCATTATTATAAATTTTGTGTACCTAATTTATATACAGTATATATGCAATTTGTATGTATATACATGGTTATGTATACATGTACATACATACACACATGTATATTAAATATTTGTTACTCTCACACAGAGAAACAAATATTCTAGACTGAAAAGTAGATACATTCTGAAAAAGAAAAAGCACCTTAATGTTTTGAGCCTGGTAACATATATATGAGACACCGGTGAGAGATGCTGGCTGGGGACATGTTGGCTTCTTTTGTTCCAATAGAATTTAATGCAGTACTAAATTTTTACTCAGGAACAAACCCATGTACTTATGTGCTGCTGCCACCTAGTGTTGAGATTCAATAACTGCAATTTTGCTCTGCGTTTCTTTCAAATAGATATTCAAGGTGGGATGGAAAACAGTTTAGTACATTGTTAGTCCTTTTGAAACAGACATTAAATAAGGTTGGGATGTATCTGTGGAAGTGTATTTGTTACCTTCCCTTTTAGAGTGTGTAATATTGAATAGCTGGTTGGCTCAAGCAGAGCGGTTTACTGGCTTCTTGCTGGTCACATGGCTCATCTTTCTTGAAAGTATTCAGGTGTCTCTGGAACATGAAATGCTATACATTTTCCTAAGTCTGTATTTCAGCAAGGCACTGAAGAAAAAGAAATGTAGCTGCCATATCTCCTCTATTTTTACTGTTATCACTCCAGTAGTAAAATATTGAACTGTCAGTCTTGCGTGTTAATGAATCTTATGGTATTAAAAGTGACACTAAAAGAAGAGCCTAAGAGGTAGGAAAAAAAATTATAATTGAGATTAGAAAATGATTAAAATATTTTTTTCTATTTAAGGGAAAAGTTTCAGTATGATTTTACTGCTTCATATGACCAGTCGTATGATATAGAAACAGGATTTTTCTAACTTGTCCTATTGACATATTGGACGAGATATTTCCTTGTCAGCAGGATTGGAGCTGTAATGTGTATTGCAGGAGGTTTCATAACATCCCTGGCCTTCACCTACCAGATGCCAGTGTAACTACCCACCTTCCCACTCCCAGCTCTGAAAACCAAAAAGGTCTTCAGAAATTGCCAAATATACCACAGTTGAGAACCACTGATATAAATGCACACTATTGTCTTTACATATAAAAAGTGATTTTTATATTTTTATTAGTCTAGCATTTTTACTAATTGGGGACAAAGCTTGTATGGTGCCTAGTGAATTACCAATGAATTCAGTCAATCCATTTATTCATTTGTTCACTCATTTTTATATTTGGTAGTGGCAATATCACATAATAATAAGTGGCCTGAGCTTGAATCTCAGCACTGCTACTTAGTAAATTTGTGATTAAATAAATTAATATCTATATGTTCCATTTTCTTCATTTAATAAATTGGAGACAGTGATTGTATCTACTTCATAAAATTAGTGTGAAAATTAAATGATATTGCATTTAAAATCCTTAATATAGTGTCTACCAATTAGTAATTAATGAGTAATTTTTAGTTACCATTTGATAAATATTTTTAATACCTCTATATGCCAGGGATTATGGCAGTCACTTGGAAAATAATGGTTGGTGGTTTACTATGATTTTTCCAAAGTAGATTATAATTGTAGTAGAAAAAATAAAGATATATATAATTATTTTGATCACTATCATGAGAGAGAAAAAGTATAGGATCCAATTAAGTATCATTTTATTTGAGATTGACACTAATTTGAGCTAGTTGCTAGTCAGTAGCTAATCAATGAGGTAGATAAACATTAATTTCCTAGGGCAGTATGACGGCCCCTAGCTTTAAAAAAATACGTATCGTTTTATGCAATTTTTGAAATTAATTAGCAGAAAACAATTTTTTTACTTCTGAATTCTGAGTTATAAAATGAGAAACTTAGAGTCAAGTTTCGTTATAGCACATTAATTATGAGAAACTATTTTTCTAACTTGGCAGGATATATGGGCATGGCTCTCAGAGCCTGTTCTGAAAGTCACTCTAAAGAGATGAAATGTTTGATAAGCCGATTTTCCTTCCATCACTCACTTTTCTCCTTCATCAAATGGCTTATGTTTACTCTACCTACTGTAGCTACCTCACTTCGTGTCAGAATGGATGGCGCGATCCCCACCTGTAAATCAGTGGTGCGTTCTGGAAAGGAGATAACACAAATCTGGTGGGAAATGACATGAGAATGAGATCACTGGGACACTACAAGAGAGACTCTAGCAGCCACAACACCCCTGGCCCCGTCAACCCTCTTTAGTCTGGACCACTGCGATAGCCTCCTACTATATCTACTCCTTCCTCCTTTCTATTTAATCACCACAGGGCAGCTAGAATCAACTTTAAAAAATATAAACATGTAATTCCCCTTCGCAGAGCCTTTAAAAAGCGTTGCTTTGAATTTAGGGACCAGAATTCTTCAGCGACACCGTGGAGCTCCTGAAGTCTTGTGTGAAGACAGGCCCCTTTGTTTTCTTCGTGATCATCACTGCAGGTGCTCCGGTAGCCTCTTCAGTGAACCAAGAGTGCCTCACGTCAGGGTTTTAGCCAAACTTGATTCCTGTGGCTGGAATGTTTTTTATTGCCTGCTGTTGACTCAGCTTCCTTTGTCAGATTAAGGTGTACCCATCCTTCAAGGCTCAGCACAAAAGGTTCCTCTTCCAAGAAGCCTGCTTGGACTTCCCTACTGTTAGTTTTCCTTTGGACCCATTTGGATTATATTTAGTTGCATGTAAAAGGAAACCTGTTGATAGTGTTTTAAACATCACATACTGTGAAGTTTAGAGATCAGTTACTGCTGCTGTTGGCTCGTCGCTACTGATCCCATTAGGGACAAGGTAGCTTTCTGTTTTCTACTCTGCTGCCCTTCATGTAGGCTTCGTGTTCGCATTTCTCCCCCAGGACCATGAGATGGCCGATGCCAGCTGGAGTCCTCGTGTCTGAGTTTGAGGCAGAAAGGGTGGAAATGAGTGGTACCAGTCATGGGTTCCTTTCAGATGTTTTCTTACTACTTGTTGGGCAGCAAGGAAAGCTGAGAAAGTAACTTTTTGGATTTCCCTGCCTCTAAAATAGAGCCAAAAAAACCCACAAAAAAAAAAAAAAAAAAAGAAGGAAATTGAGAATGGCCACTGGGTCAGTGAGCCTAAATTGACTTTCAAAACATGTGTTTTTGATCCCCTATCCCGCTGGACTTGTCCTTATTGACACTCACCACATTTACTTTCACTCATTCAATGTCTCTTTCGTCAATATACTCTTAAGCTCCAAGAGGGCAGGGAAATCTTGGGTTTATTTCATATCATGTCCTCGGCAGTTAATGTATTATCTTCAAGTAGTATTTGCTTAGTAAGTATCTTTTGAAAGAATGAACAAAGAGTACAAAGAATCTACTGTTGGCATAACGGAAGATAAAATGTTGAATAAGACTCCTTGCTCACAATAAGTATTTTTATCTCTTCATCCTTCTTCAAGAGATAAGGCAAATAAATAATTATAAAAAATTCTAAAATTTCCAAGAGTGTGATTCAGAGGATGGAGAAATGGCATCTGATTGGGAGACAGGAGGATATGAAAACCATTAAGGTATCTATGAAAGAAGTAGATTTGGAATGGCTTTCTATATGTCACCAAGGAGAATTTATTCTATTAAAAAATGGTAACATTCAAGAAACAATAATATAGTTTGACTGATGCCTATGTAAGGTAAGTGTATGTGGGGAAGAAAGCTGAAAATTTGGTTTCAGGCCATCTTCTTAAAATCTAGAATGTGTGTATCAAAGATTTTCCAGTAAAGTTCAGTCTTGTGTCAGTGTGTACAGAGGCCCTGAAAAGAAAGGCAGATCAATTGGAAGTAATTATTGCTTTTTCAGGAAAGACAACAAGGATCTGATAACCAGGTGGCAGGAGTCAGAAAGTATGGAACCGATTTGTGAGATATCAGAAATTAAAGCCTATGGGGCTTGGTAACTGCTTAGCAAGGGTTAGCTCTTCAGCTTCTCTATCTTGTTTTGGATCTGTTCTGTTCTTCTCTTGTTCAAAGCTGTATGTTCTGAAACATTCCCCAATACTTTCTTTGTTCCCGACTGAGATTTCCTCTCGCTCATTCCCAAGGACAAACTCTTTGAAATCCTGGGATCCCATAACCATGTGGTGTCATATCCAGGGCTTTAAGAGATTTCCAGATAAGGCATTGAAACATAATGCTCATAAAGCAAACTAAAGGTCAGGGGATGGAATAGATGACTTACATAGTTATTGGAGGGAAGGGTGCAAGAGAAAGATCACTTCAAGGTTTTGTTTTTGTTTTTTTTCTTGACCCAAGTCTCAGCCATTTTCACCTCTTTCCTAGATACAGATGACACAGAATCAAAGTGAGCTACACCATGGCCAGCTTTGTCCCCCAGACCTATAGAACAGACAAGGGGGTGACTTCATGCTGCCAGCAATGGTGACCTTTCTATTAACAAGTTAGGGATGGACCTGTATATGGGTCCCTTATGTAAACAATGTTTCATGGAGCTTCAGCTGAATTGGAAATAAAGTATTAGCAAATGTAGGTTAGACTGGTCAATAAGAAATGAAGATTGGGGCTCCCTCGACATCATTATTTAGCTTACAATGAAAGGGACACAGGAAAGTGTTTATCAGAAAACCCATGGTTTCTCATTGACATGGAGAGAGACAGCTATGCAGGGAAGTCCCTGAAACACGTGAAGATATTTGTATAAACAGGAACATACCATCACACACAGTTATTGTTGGGTAAAAATAGGAAGTGGCCCAGGGACCCACATAGCTGAGGATCTGTGTCATGGATTTCATCATAAGAAATACACATCATTTGAGAGAAGTAGATGAACCAAACAAATAGAAAGTAGTTCCAGTGTGCCAACCAAGCCTTAATTAGACAAAAAAAATCCTTCTAACAATAATTGAAGGAAAAAAGACATGAGAATGGGGATAGATGTATATTTATTTATATTAGATGGGATAACTTTATATAAACTATCTACCTGTGTGTATATAACATACCTGTATGTACATTCACACAGCCACATGAGAGTGTTTTGAAAGTCATGAGCAGAATTATATAAATTAAAGAATAAAAATATGAAATTGCAAAAATATAGAAATAGAAGATGAACTGGTAAAAATTTTTAGTGCAAATCTTGAAAAGAAGAGTTTACTGGAATTTTTGGAGGCAAAAGTAAATTTAAGAGCAAAGAAAGTCAACATGGGAGCTTTGGAAGTTCCTGTCTGAAAACAGGTTAAATTTCACAGGCAATGTCTAGTGAGGACTTCCTACAACACTAGTTATGTGTGGCTTTTATAAACAGTGTGTGTCATCCTCCCTCCAGGGACCTCTGGGTGGCCCCATGGAACAATAGGCTTATTTAAAAGTCAGCATATGACCAGCTCTGAAGCAACGATGGATAGGCACAGTCAGTGATGAATTGTTTAATTCTTCTGGATGTCATCTTTAAGAAGACTGAACCGTCTGGAAGTGATCTCCGAGCTTTACTTACACATATTGGAAAATGAATGGTGGGATAAGAATATTCAGTAAAAATAAAATTCAGAATCGATCAAACTAAAAGCTGTAGCAAAGATCATAGCTGTTTGGAAGATAAAAACAAAGGATTTAAAAAGGCCATATATAAAAAAGTGATTTTTTTTTTACATATATATAGACAAATGAGATTGGTTTATAATTTTCTTCTATGCTCGTGAACTCTTTAGATAGCATGAAATTACACGATCATTAAAGTTTTGAAAAAATTCAAAAATTAGTATAGTCTGGGCTAAAAACGTTTGGAGCCAATTAGGATTGTAGAGAACACAGTAGCAATCAAGCTATGGAAAGTGTGGAGAGAAATAGAAAGAATAAGGAATCATGATCTTGCAATGGAAGTTTGAGGAAGAGAAGTACTAAAGCTTATAATTATTGAGGAATCAGAAGGATCTTATAGAAAAAAAAGGAGATAAAACAAGGGAAAACAATACAAATAGCAGAGCTTTGAATTCCTAAGTACATGTCATGGCCTTGTCTGAGGATGTTATTAATCTGATTGTTTTGTGTGGGGATAGGAGAAATTAAAATGATGTATAATATGAAAATAATTTAAAAAGTAACATTATAGGATAAAATGAAATGGTGTAAGAAAGTATTTTGTAACCATAAAGTACTATTAAAATGTTAGGAAATGGATTTGAGAATAGATGGCTAGATTGTGCCTAAGGCCTGAGTACTCTTCCATTGTCTCTCACTCCTGAAGTATGTTAAGGGGAAAAAAAGATCATCATTAATTTAGTAACGATTCAGGTAAAATTGCATCTTTATATAGTGAAGTGTATGAGAGCATGCCATCTAGTCTGCAAAAGAAGAATAAGGTTTTCATAGTAATAAAACAATATTCTTGGCTAAAAAATTTTTTCGTATGTAGATGTTTTGGAAATTCTATTTCTTTTTGCTTTGGTTTTTTCAAATAGCAGAACTGGGTGGTTTACATCTAATTTTACTTTTCCATAAAGAAATACATGTACATTGTTAATAAAATGGTGCTATAAGACTTTTGCCCCAAAACAGCAAACCTTCCCCATCCCATATTACCCCTTTCCACTCTTTCTCCTGACTTCTCTCCAGAGACAGAACCAGTTTCATCTTGTATTTATCTCTCAAGTTTCTAAATTATATAGTTACACTGTTCTCTCTTAGTCTTTTTAATTCCAAAACATTAAGGAGGTACAAATGTTTTTGTTATATGGACAGTTTTTACAATGCTTAAATCGGGGCTGTAAGTATGCCCATCACCCTAATAGTGTTCACTGTATCTGCATTATACATGGATCAGCACAATAGACACCCACCAGTGTAAAATCACCCCAAAGCTAAAGCTCACAGCTCATACAAGACAGTAGAATAAGAGGGAAAACAAAGCAATAAGGTACTACCTAACACGATGAACAGACCACATCCCACATCAATTCTGTCACTCAAGGTTAATGGTCTGAATGCCTCACTCAAAAGATGTAGGCTGGCTGATGGATGAAAAAATACAACTCAAGTATCTGCTGTCTCCAGAAAACACATCTAACCCACAAAGACTCAAGGTGAAGGGCTAGAAAAAAATATTCCACACAAATGAAAACCAAAAGAGAGCAGATGTAATCATATTTATATCAGATAAAATTGACTTTAAATCAACAATGGTAAAGCAAGACAAAGATGGTCATTATGTAATGGTAAAGGGAGCAATTCAGCAAGAACACGTAGTAATCCTAAATCTACATGCATCTAACACGGGAGCTCCCAGATTCATAAAGCAAATTCTATAAGATCTAAACAAAGAAATGAACTGTAGCATCATAATTGCTGGAGACTTCAACACCCCACTGACAGAGTTGGACAGATCATTGAAGCAGAAAATAAATAAATACTGTTCTCTCTCAGTTTTTAAATTTTAGACATTTTCTCTGTTATACTTATAAACCCAGTGTAGCAGGAGTAGGAAAAGGATCTAGCCATCTTACGTCTCTCCCCTTTCCCCACCACACATAGACTCCCCTTCCTTCTCCCTATTTGCTCAATGTCATTAGCCATTCCACAACGTTGGTGAAATCACTACGCAGTATTTACTTTACAAGGATCATGTAAATATTGCAGTGTACCGTGATTACTTTTCCTTTTGGTAACAATTTCTATTCTCCTTGAAGTCAACAATGTCTCATTTTGTTGTCCTAAGTATGACTAAGAAGCCCTTACCAGACCCCCGGGGACAACGGTACAACGCATCCCAATAGTGTCGCGCGCAAACACAACACTTAATTGTTCAGTTTCATTTCTGGCCCCTCCGCATGTCTCCCTCCGCAGGTCTGTCTCATACTGTCATCCTGAGACTTCCTTAACTTCCGTTGGGTCCCCTATTTTCTGGATCACACTCTTCTCTGTGTTACCCCCTTGTTTTTCAGGGCTCATCCTGAGAGCACTTATAATCACTCATTCATCCAACATGTATTTATTCAACACCTATTACGAAACAGGCAGCATTCTAGGAACTAAGAATATGCCAGGGAACAAAACAGAGGACTGCTGACTCTCTTGAGGACTTTATATTTGTGTGTGTGTGTGTGTGTGTGTGAGTGTATGTGTGTGTATAGGGTTCTCAGATAAAACACAGAGTGCTTTGATATATTTGAACTTCAGATAAACAACAAACATTTTTGAAGTATAAGTATGTTCCAAATATTGTAGTGCTCATTATTTATCTGAAAATCAAATTGAACTGGGTACCCTGTATTTCTATATGCTAAATATGACAACCCTAGTTGGGAGGGATTAGACTTGCATAGAGAGAAACACATAATAAGTAAATAAATAGTTTGTTAGAAAGTGAAAACTGCTATGCTGGGGTGCAGAAGTAAAAGTAGGGAGGGTAAGGTAGATTGGGGGTACCAGGAGGAGCGACTGTAATTTCAAAAGAGTGGTTAGAGTAAGCTTCATTGAGAAGATATGAGCAAGGGCATGACGGAGGTAAGGAGTTAGCTCTGCACTTACCTGAGGGTGATGATTCTAGACAGAAAGGACTCTGAGTGCGGAATGCCCAGAGTGGGCCTGAGTGTTTGAGAAATAGCAAGGAGAACAACATGGGTGCCACAGAGCACATGAACAACGCAGCGCCAGGACATGAAGTCAGTGGAGTAAAGGCGTCCACATCACATAGGAAACGTAGGTGATTGAGCAAACACTGTGGTTTTCTCCCGGTGAAATGAGGAGCTGTGAAGGGTTTTGAACAGAAGCACGAGGTGGCTTCTGTGTTAACAAGATCCCTGTGGTGGCTCAGTTGAGAATACAGGGGCGACAAGAGTAAAAGCCAGAAGACCAATCTGAAAGCTACCACAGTCATCCAGGTAAGATGAAGGAAACCGGGACTGAGGAGACAGCAGCGAAGATGAGGAGAACAGATTTGGATTCTGGATGTATTTTTCCTCTAACATTTTACTGTGAGAATTTTCAAACACAGAGAGAGGTTAATGCCCTAGTAACTACCATCTGGGTTCTGCAGTGAACATTTCACTGCATTTGCTTTATCGTTTATCTCTTAATCTCTCCATCCTGTGGCTGTGTCAGGCTGAAATGTCTCTGATTCAGTTTCTGCAGAGATAAATCTTCAGTCTCTTGCTGTGATGGCAAAGTCTCTGGCGCAGGTAATCCGGGGTGGGAGCACAGTAATTTTGGGGGAGCTAACCAATCCTTACAGCAATTTACAACCTATTCTTCTTACAGCTGTATTTCTCCCCTCACCTGACAGAGCTACCTGGTATTCTAAAACCTAAATTTTCTATACTTTCAAGGCATGAATTGGCTGGCTTCTTTTTGACACCTGCCATTTCAGACTTTGTGTTCCATCTCCCTCACTCTTAGTGAGTCACAACTCATTTGCCTGTTTTCCTTCTTCTAAAAATGTGTTGATTTTTCTCGTCTGTCATTTTATCCTCCTGATTTCCCTTTGTCCTATGGTTTGGTAACATTTTTATTCCTTGCCTTTCATTGAAATGAGACTTCGAAAGGAAAGAGACTTATTATTTCAAATGTTTTGTCAATAGAATTGAAGTGAATGTATTGAATTATACTTAATTTTCTATTTTAATGATTCTATCAATACAATAAATATACATTAAAATCAGTAGCAACATAATAGTTTTCCAGTATATCTAGATTACAAACTGTGTTGTCATCTTTCAAGACTTAAGAAGACATCAATTTGGAAACCATCCAGTGTTAAGCTTTGGTTCTCTGGGTGCGTATTCCAGCCTGTCTGTTGGATTTTGGTATCAGTTTAGAAGAGATAATGGAACTCAGATTGAATCAGGCAAATGTGACCCTGTTGGTTTAGTGGAAGGAATGTTTTTTCTTTGCCCCTTGGAGCCCAGCTCCCCTTCTCTGAATGGCTGTTACATCTTTGGGGTGGATAAATTCTAGTTTCATTCTGGTACAGACCAAATACAAATCCTCTCTCTAGCACCAGCATTTTCCACCTCGTTGCTTTCACTGTGCTGACTGTACTATAAAGTATTTATTATGACTTTGCCTTCCCTGTCTGAAATGGTGCCATAGACGGGTAATTAGATTGCAGCTAAGCCTTCTTAATTTCATCTGGTGCAGAGCTGGGAAAATGGAGACCTTACGTAACAAGTAGATGAGAATTGACAGCAGTTGGCACTAAGTGCTCCTACGCATACTTCTAAACAGATGCAAATGGAACTTTTCACCAGTCTGTCATTATATGTCATCTGTTTGCTGTTCTTCTCATGTTTGCTTCCAGAAAGAAGCTACTGAAACTTGTTTGTCTCTATCATGAGCCTCTGAAGTTAACTCCCCCTCCCACCCACACAGAGGAAAATAACAACAGCAGGCTAGGGATTTTTTTCTATCCAACCCCAATAGCCAGAATATTTCTAACTCAAGCTCTGTTCATGTAGGGGATTGGCTCTCACTATTCAGAGCACTTATAATAGTTCACCTTCCAAATGAGGATTTGAGGATTACATTCCCCCTAATGTATGATTTATTACTTAAGGCAATGAATCACACAACTGGGCATCAGAAGATTGGTATGCTGTGTGTCCGTGAGCTATCCACTTAACCTCTCTGAATCTCTATTTCTCCAACCAGGTAAACGTAACAGTAATACTAGCCTGCTGAACCACTGGGTGGTTGTGATAACAAGATGAAATGAAATAAGAGGAAGTATTAATACTTTGCAGACTGTCAGGGTCTTCATATGGTTTCATTCTGGAATGTGGGCCCAAGGACGAGGCACTCTGGGTGTGCTTTCAACATTTTTGCATGGGTAAAACAGTCAGGTTCAAATTCAAGTTAACTGCTCTAAGCTTGTGTTAAGCACTGTCTTTGTCCTGGGTTTGGGGTTCATTCGGAGTTGGATAACATGATAACCAATGGAAACATCATAAAATGGCAATATGTATTCCTAAGGGAAAGAGGTGTTGCCATTGGAAAGTGTTTGGATAAGAACTCAGATGACCGTAACCCTTGGCAAAGCCACTTTAGAGTGTACAGTGGAGTGGAAATGAGCACTGTATGAATTCTGAGACTCAGGTTCAAATTTAAACTTTGTCACTTCCTAACTAGGTGACCTTGGGCAATTTACTCAATCCCTCTGAGCTGCTGTTTTCTTATTTATAACTGTGAACATAATGCAGACTATTTAGAGTTGCTCCAAGGATTAAATGAAATAAGATCTGTACGGACTTTATTATCAGCATCTGCAGCAGCAACATGACAACAACATTATTATTTTAAAATAATAATAATAGGCTATTATTATTGAGTATATACCATGTTCCCAGCATTGTTGCTACATGCTTATACATATTAATATGTTTGTTTAAACAACTATGGGAGGAAGGAATTATTGTAGTCATTATTTTTCAAATGAGAAATTGAGGCAAAGAAAGATTAGATAAATTTCTTAGGGTCATATAGCAAGTTAGTGGCAGCCGTTAACTAGTGGCTGTCAGATAAAGACAAAACAAATAGTAGCTTCTGCTCTGTTTCCTGTTATTCGCCTCTCTGAAGTTTTATCTAAGAAAAGGATATAATAAACTTAAGGACTGTTAGAAATTTAAAATGAGATAATAAATATGAAAAACGCTCATGAACAATAAGGTGCAAGATCCAGAAGCTTGTTTATTTGAGCTGTGATCAACCATTCATAATTTCACATAGCTAAAGAGGTTGAAATATATTCCCAACCTTTAGCAAAGAAGTCTTCAGTCGCCATTTTTTGCTAGCAGTGCCTCAGTTTGCCCGGCTGCCAGGTGACCTTATCACTTACCTTGAAAGTGCTGGAACCAAGCTTTCGACATGGCAGAGTATCCACTGAACACCTGCTTTCTTACTCTTCTGTGTGTCGGGGTCCCTCAGGCAGATAGCTGAATTCCCAGTCGCCCAATTTTGAGCATATGCCATTTCAGAGTAGTATCAGACAACGACAGAATCTGTTGTCCTATAAATTAATTTAACGCTCTTCCTCTGGAGAGCAGATGACTGCATTCTAAAACCAATATTTTCACTCAAGTTATGATGGCTTGTAAAAACACACACTGAATGGGGTTGACAAGGAGGTGTTAGGAAGCATATGATATCCCTGGAGGCTGAACTGATCTAAATTTGGGTGGGTTGTCTCCTCCAGGCAGTCAGTGTCAGACACGATTGCCTCTTAAAAGGATGGCTCCAATGGAGAGCAGTTAACAGACTGAGCAGAAACATAAGCCTCTGTGGTCCATTAGGTGGAGAAGGGCTTAATGAGACCTAGAGCTGTGCCGAGTGACCCACAGCACTTAAGCATTAAATAGGTGGAAAAGGAGTGAAAATTTTGTGAAGCAATTTATTACTCCTGTGAGCCATGTTTTGTTTTTTTGAAATGCATTCCAGGTATGATGAAGATTTGTGGAAGACCATGCATAGTATGATATACTTAATTCCCTTTGAATGCTGTCATTTTTTCTTCTCTTTCTCCTTCCCCCTTTTCCACTTTCTCTTCTATTTCTTTCTTGATTCTCAATACAATCTCCCTCTTTCTTATGTGATTCCTGTTATAGCTTTATTTTTTGAACCAAAATCTTTCTCTCAGAGAAATTCTCTAAGCAAAGATTGGTGTAGATTATCATTTACACCTGGATTATTTAGAGACTTTCTCTTCCAAATAAGGACACAAATCATTTCACTTTCTCTTTCTCCTATCTGTTCGTAAATAATACAGACAGCTTCATAATAAGCATTTAATAAGCATTGTATGCCTGGCACTGTGCTAGGCCCTCAGGTTATGAAACTTAGCAAGGAATAACTTTGTCTGGCACTCAACAAATATTTGTCGAATGATCAAAGGAAGGGATCCACTTTAATTCACCTGTGAATATAGTGCAATTCTCTGCATGTAGAAAGGCATGAAATTTTCTGGGAATTTTAAAGAGTTCAGATTATCCGTGGGGTAGGTAATTTGGATCTTGGTCTTGGACATAGATAAATAGGATCTGTGATAGTATAATGCAGTTGTGCAGTGCACGTCCTGCTGCACAATCATATGTTATAACTTTGGCACAGTAAGAAAGGTGGAAAAGGAAAATAGTAGCCGTACCATAAAGTGCTTTGTATTTGAGGTTAGTTATGCTTAGGGGGAGGGGAGGCAGGTAGAAGTAGAAGAGGAGATATTAGAATTGCTCTCAACTTGTCCAAATTACATATGTTTCTGCCCATCCTGGGGATGCTTATTCTGCCCCACCCCCCTCCACCACTGCTTTTTCAGCATCTTTGACACATTGCTCATTTACCTTACTAATAAGAATGAGTCATATTTCTCAGCTGGGCTGAAGCTAAGAATGTCTGAAAAACACTATAAACAATGGAGAACCACTCACAGATTTTAAAGAAAGGCAGTATCATGATCAGATTATTTTTTTTCCAAAAGATCACCTAGGCACTGGTGTAGATGGTGGATTAGTGAAGAGTGAGAGATGAGGAGGCGTCCTGCTGAAAACCTTTCACGTCCTCATGGTCTAATGACATCCCTGCTCAGGGCACTTGACAGACTCCTGCTGCCCTTGGTTTTCAAGGCCACGAACACAAGATTAGAGTCAGAATGAAACAGATTTATCAATGTCATCCAGTGAGGGTGACGACACCTGATGTGTTTCATAGAAATTATGATTTTGGACAGACATGGACATTCGAGAAGATTTATACTGAGAAATTAAATAAAGCTATCGAATATGAACATGAAGCTTTTAATTTTAAATTCTGCTCATTTAAAAGACATTTCCTGATGGGTATTGTTTTTTTTAGTGTTTTTGCTTGTTTGTTGTTTATGTATTATACTTAAACTATATAGAGCTTGGTTATCTTAAAAAATAAGCACATTATTAATAAATCCACAATATTTTTCTGGCTCACCTATTTGACCATTTTTTTCATTTAGTGAAAACTGGGGCTTTCTGTGATCTACATAAATATAGGCTTTTCCTTGTCAATGAAAAACGAGTTGATGCATTTCTATTTCTAAACACTAATTAGTGTTCCCAAAAAGAAGAAAACAATATTCTTTTTCTGGCGTTAAGTTCTTAACTACACATAATGTGATTCTAGCCTGCCTCTCCAAGCCACATAATTAGAAAAAGAAAAAAAATTCCTCTCTGAATGCCTGTTATCACAATAAGAGCCAGAGCACCAGACCACTTAATGCTGTAGCGACCTCCCCATGATTTGAAGGAAGCTGATTGATCATTTCTACAACTTATGCAATTTCCATTATGTTCTAAGTTAATATAAGACAATTAACTTATTTCCTTTCAACCCATTTTTTTCCTTTGAATTGAGTGTCTGGATGAGCTATAGAACTTGATTGGTTATGGATAGTTTTTTTTCCCTTTGATGTTAGGAAAATAAAATTAAAATATGGTGCTACAAAGCAGGCATTAGACAAACATACCGTGGTCTCACAAAACATGCATTCAGTTCAGTAAAACAAAGATAGTGACTTATCTGACATGTTAACACCACTTCTGATGATATGCCTACCTTTAAATATGGGATTCAATTTTAGAATAACAATTTTTGGAATAATACAGCTCTCTAATTGTAAGGGCATGTGTTAGATTGGGAATAAAGGAGATTTCTAGTCTGGCTCTAGTGAACCACCTGTGTGACCCTCTCTCTGAATGTTTGTGCATCTGTGAAACAAGAGCATTGCTAATGACCTTGACGTTTCTTTTTCTTTGTATCCTCTTTATTTCAACAGGACATATTTGTAGACTGTTTGGCACATAGTAGGTGCTCTAATAGTGTATGACTCTTATATCATCTAAAGAAAAAGTTTTGATTTTGCCGTTATGTATGCAGAGGCTTTTTAAGAAAACAGATGATTAAGCATCATAAGACAACAAAGTCATAAAACCAAATGCCCTTGATTAATAAGGGGAAGGTTTCTTCCTATTACTGAGAAAAATTATTTTTAAACAAAAATACTAGTTCTAGGAATACTGATTCTTTTCTCTGGACAAGCAATATATGTCACTCATAGATGTGAAGAAAGAAAATGTTTACAATGTTTGCAACAGGCTGTTTATGGTTATAAAACTTCATTATGGCCAGTGGGTAAATGTTGACATAAGATTTTGGTTACTGTCTTATTTTTTTCCTTTCAACATCGACAAATGTTGCCTAAATCAGTAACAGATCACCTCCCCTTTGCTAGGACCAGAGGCACAGTGAGGAATGAGGCCAATTGGAGAAAATGATAACAGCCATAATAAGACCTAACATGCAAAACTATTATTGTGCAACATATAGTGTTGGGAAAAATTTGTAGCAACTCTAGCTTGTTTATCTTTACTTGAGAAGAAATACAGCAAACAACAACATAGGACTAAATACCCAGCATTAAAGACAGGCATGTGACCCATAATGAGACTAAATACCCAACATTAAATACAAGTATGTACCCCATAATGACATTTCAATCAATAAGGGTGACTCCATAACATTATAATACTGATTGGTACTATACCATTTTTATGTTTAGATCCACATACACTTATCATTGTGTTATAGTTCCCTCCAGTATTCAGTACAGTAATGTGCTGTACAGGTTTATAGCCTAGGAACAACAGGCTATAACATAGCCTAGGTATGGGGAGAGCTATTCCTTCTAGGTTTGTGTAATATAATCTATCATGTTTGCTCGATGACAAAATGGCCTGATCACATGTTGCTTAGATCGTATTCCCACTGTTAAGTGAAACATGACTGCACTCAGTTGACATGTGCATTGATGCTTCCTGTCAAGAGTGCTACCTTTTGGAGTGGAAAACACAAAGTTGTTCGACTCTGTGAAACATCAAAATAAATGAACAATAAGATAATACACTGAACAGAGCATCAAAGCCCAATCCTACTTATGCCAAGAGATACCTTAATATGAATGTATTCTATCCTGTTACCTACAACTGAAACGTGTTTATTATTGAAATAATTATGGCCACTAGAGATAACCTTCTGAAATTAAATTTAATGTTTACTTAGGGCTTACTAGGACATAGCAATATAAATTATTTTAAATGAGCACAGTTACTCTGCTTAAGATAATTACTACAATTTCTTATATTAATGATGCCTTGCCTATACTAAATTATCAC